>JAOEHI010025061.1:0-26291 GCA_025447815.1 Percopsis transmontana
GCTATTTAAGCCATACATATAGATATACACACACAAAAACCTCATTTAACAATTCCTTCCGATTAGTGGAAAACTGTTACTTATTTTGAACATAATTACACAGTTGGTAGGCTTTTTGGCTGGGCTAATTATGTAATAGAGTCTTTACGGTAAATATTGCATAACTACACTCCTACTCCTACTTCCTTTGCAGTGTTAGGTGATTTTGTTATATTTTGAAAGTTCACATTTGTGTATGCATGCAGAAACATGTATTAATGCTAACCATATTATAGATAGTATGTGTATGGTTATTTAGCAATGGGTTTTTGTGAAAGGGTTCCGTAAGTGTATCTGAGGAGTATTTAATTGATGTGAATGTGTAGGCGTGGATGTGTGTGTGTGTGTGAGTGTGTGAGTGTGTGTATGCAAACAGCAAGTACTCCCTGCACGGCCTCTCATAGTGATACTCTTCCAGTACAAAAAGAAAGTCCTGTTCACCACAGAGCTACTCTAGTGAAAAAGCACCAGTTCAAAGTGATATGAATAAAATAAACCAAGAAGTGTTTCTTTAAATTACACCATAAAAAAGTTGGTGCTGTTGCTGATGGTAAGGGATTCCTCTGTAGGCTATAGTGTAATAGGGTATTGTGAAAGTCACAAAAAAATGTGTGCAAGCAAATTAGTTTTCCACTGCGGTTCAGTTCCGTTGACTCAGATGCTGTTGTTTTGGCTTCTAGGTTAAAGGAGAACCAAAAGCCAACCCACTCCCGTTCATCTAGCATCGGGATGACCAGAAAAGTGAGTCCTGTCACCACCTCCCGTTTTATTTTCTTTGTAGTTTCCTTTCTGCTTCTCATAAATCACCCCGTTTCTGGCTCAGGTAGCGACTGTAAGCTATCAGTACAAGGATGGAATGTGTGAAGAGGTATGGAGATGGACACGCTTGGCACTGTGTCACAGTGAGTTGAATGGCTTCTTTCAACATCACACTGTCGCAAGCGCCTTCTTCTTGACTTAATCTAGAAAAAGATCAAATATTTACATGAAAATATATTAAAAATAATAATTTATGAATATATTGTTATGGAACCTATACACACAGAACAATATATTAATCCCCTTCCTATTCTGATGATTTGTTAAGGGGAATTTTCTACAAATGTGTTTTCAGAATCCCAAATTTCTGCCCCAACTCATTGTTGATATTTTCACATAACTCATTTGAGGGAGGGGCATGTGCTGAAACCACAAGGGTAATTTTAAGATGTGACCTCTTTTAAGACTTTAAGTAACATTAACAAATTATAACTCTCACTAAAAGACACCACCGTCAATTTTAAATAAGAAATCGAGTTCATCAGTTGAGCTAATACGCTGCCATGTGAGTTTCAACTGGTTATTCTATTACCACTTTGTTACAGCTCATAATTGTTCTCTTATGCTCTGCTCTCATAACCAACATCCTGTAAGGCTGTTCTGACCCGGTGAGACCCACAAGCCTGAGGGTCATTGAAGGTAAAAAGGAAATTTCATTCTCCGCAAATAGTAATATTAAGCATTTGCCTCTTCGAATTAGGTATAACAAACAAAATCTTTAATTAACACAATTTGATCACATGTGCGCTTCTTGGGCTTATTTTTAAATTGATTAGAATAGCCAAAATTCAATTTGACTTTATTGCCTTTAATAATTGCCTTTTGGCTTTGTTTTTGAACGTGGGCTTATGCAGCTATGGTTACACTGTCAGAAGTAGAGGCTCAACTATTAGTATCACAAATGTTACACAGACTGTACATATGTATTGGAATTAAAGTGTAGACCTAATAATTTCAAAAGTAAATGTTATGTATGAGGGAGAAGTTCTATTACAATGAGACTGTTGCATCCGTTTGGCATTTTAGCTGTGGAGACGTGATACTCAAATAAAACAAAGCCCTTTGGTTTTGCAGTTAACTGACTTTGACCTACAGCAAGATGTAGGAAATCAGTGTGGCCTGTGTCATGTTGGTCAAACCAGGACACTAATTGTTGCCATTAGTCTCTTGTCCAAGCATAGATTTAATTTGTAGTTTAAATGTTTAATGGCTCAAAACTAAAAGCTAGATTCCCTAAGTCATCTAAATCATTCAACTTTGGGCAATGCTGATGGAAATGCCCAACATAGCCCAGTAGCGGCACATATGAAGCCTGCCTCTGTTTCTGCTCTTTGGTATTGAACAGGTGTAGCAGTCTAGTAGGGTAGGTACAGTAACCTAGAAAGTTTACTGCAAAGGTAGGGCTACTGTATTCACAGAGTGGACTGCTTAGAATTGCTTAGGAACTAAGAACTTTAACCTCAAGTCATACTTGAGAACACAACAATGTTTTCTAGGTTCATTCCTTGTTGTGTATCTGTATACGTATATGTCCTTTGTAATTATGTGTACTTTTTATATCCACCCTCTCTTTTCACTTTTCCACTAAGTCCATGAAGTTAATTCAAATTAAACAGGAAAACTTCTTTGGCTTGTCAAATACAACTGTCAGAAGAGAGAAATGTTCTGAGTAACAAGAGCCTTGGCTGAACTTACCAGCCAGATGATGAGAAGAACACAAGCTGTGAGAGGGAGAAGTATCAGAAGCAAAGGACTTCTCCGTGACCAGCTGCGTTGGTGACCTTCTTCTTGTGTTCCTGGATGAGATATGCTGTTATTGAGATTGAGACATACTGCAACATAATGAGTGTACTCAATATGGCTGCTCTTTCCTTGACTGACTAATAAAATCCAGGAGGAATATGTGACGCCAGTTGGGGGGGGGGGGGGTTACAGGTTAAAGCAAAATTTAAAGGATTGGTAAAAAATGTTCTCAAACCAAAGCTTCTTAACTGTTTCCCAACATTCATAGTTGTGCATACCACAACATCACTGATATTATTAAGAAATGTAGCCTACCATTAATGCAGTTCCGGAGGCAATCATTTAGGCCATGAACATTTAAAAAAAGGTACTCGTAGTATAGTAAGACATATTTTTTCATTAAAATAAATAGATGCAAACTTTGCTTTCTATCAGGTTTTATTCTATAGCTACATCTGTGCTCAAACCAGATAGTAACCTACTCTACTGTAGCTAATGCCAGCTATTTGCCCTTTTCAAAAGGGAGATTCAACACAGTTTTTGAAGGCTTAATTAGTTTCCCATTTAATTGCACATTTTAAGCTCAGTGAAAACTTCTATGATTTTCAATGTCACAACCCCACCTGGACTGTTTCTGTTTCTCATTGTCTTGCCTCTTATTCTCAGGCCCCTGTCTTCCATGGTATTTTCCCCTAGTGTATCTAACTTGTTCCTCTGTATCCTTATTCCCTCTGTATCTTGCTTTAGTCTCTGAGGTTGTTGTCATTGTGTCCGTATGGCATTGTTGGTCTACGACGTAAGCCTAGCTTCCATGTTATTTCCTATCTTCCATGTTAATGCCAAGCTTCCATGGCTAGCTACCTCGTTTATAGTTGTAGTTACTTTGTGTATTTCCAAGCCATGTGTATAATTACTCGGCTCCGGTATTGCTCCCAGTGGAGCAATATTAAACTCCCTGGAACCCTGAACTTGGTCTGATCAGTGCACTTGGGTCCTAACCTGAAACCCTGACACTTAGTCCTGAAGCTATCTGTTAGATTGTGCTACACACCATTATAAAATACGGAGAATTTTGATAAGGTCTGGGTTGAAAAAAATCTATCCTGTAACGTAGACTAAGTGTATTTGGAAAAGTTAACCGACCGACCTCAGACAAGTATTTGAGCCAAAAGACTCAAGACTAAAGACTAAAAAAAAGAAAGTTTGGCACACCTTGACTTGAGGCAAAAAAAACAAAACAAAAAACAGTGGAATACAGAAGATGGGAAAAACATTTGTCTGATGAATCACAGTTCTAGCGGTTTCCTGCTAATAGGAGGATTATGGTATGAAAACATCATAAGAGGACATGGATTCCTCATGCTTGTCCATGGGATGTGATTTCATGCTACACATTGGGTTTAGTATATATGATTTACAATTAGCAGACACTTTTATCCAAAGCGACTTACAATGACATGCTGCTATTACATGGAGCAGATAGGGGTTAGGCATCTTGCTCAAGGATGATGGTTACAGGAAGGCCAACTCGGGCTTGAACTCACAACCTTACAGCTGGGAGTCCAACACCTAGACCACTAGACTATCCTGCCCCACCTTTACAATTTTCTCGATCAACATTAGCCACAGATGTGTCTGACCCCAGGCTGACTTTGGGCTGACAGGTTGGCTGATTAGTAATTAGACTTTGGAACTGAAAGCTTCTACTTTTCACTCTTCAAATTCAAATGATTTACCTGGCGATTGCTGCTGGGTGACACATGGTGGAAGTTTGCATGGGAAACCTCCTGTGCCTTGTGCTGCAGCGTTCAGGACTTCCTTTATGTAGTCAAAGTAAAGGCCAGACAGCAAGCTCCCCTCCTGATAGTGACACTGGAAGACTTGCATAGCACTTTCCTGGAAGATTAGACATAAAACCGATTGTATAATTGTGAAACAAATTGTGTTTCATGCCTTATTAAAGGTACACTTCTTAGTTGTGTTACACCATGCCTAGAACCCCAAATATATCCTCTCCAGCTCACCGTTTATGTTTTGAAACACAACTGTGCACAACAGTGGCTGTAGGGAAGGGGTAGAGAAGATGTGAGCCAATGAGCGCTTTAGGGGAGTCAAGAGGAATTCCAGCCACTCAGGTAGGGAAGGGGCATGCGCTATCAGTTTAAAACCAAAACAACATTTTAGTAATGCGGGTTTCAGCCACAAGGGGAATTCCATACACTGAGGAGTTTACCTGATTTAGTTCAAATCAAACAAGACAACTAACATAGTAACACACGCAGTAGTACATGTGTGTAGGTTGCAGATGTTTTGCTGATTCCGTACCAGTTCGTCATGGTCAAAAGTGAAGCGCAGACTCTTCAGCATTGCAATGAAGACAATTATGTTCTCTTTGTTGGATGATACAGCACCAAACGCATTAGCCAGCTTCCGAAGGCTCTGCTCCAAAGGATAGATATTTAACACCACCCAGCACGTGCCACTCTGTAAGAGAGCGCTCAGAATGAATGATCATTTTGTATACAAATTCTGGGTTGTATGTGTCGTATTACAAATTTTTACACATTTGTACTGAGGTTCTTACCACTTCTTTGGGAATGTAATTAACAGGAATCTCATAATCTATTGGTATGTTCTGTTTCTGTTGTGGAAAAATTGACAAAGAGAGAGTTTGGAGGGATAATTTGAATTATAATAATGCTCAATTCAACAACATAGACACATAACACACACACACACATATATATATATATATATATATGTTAAAAATAAATATATATATACAGTATCAAATTGTATTTATATTTCATATATTTATATATATATATATATATTTTAATATTTATATTTATATTATTATATAAAAATAAATATGCAGTGGTCTTTTTTCCATGGCTGTTTATGCTGAGAATTCTAATATGGGATGTGTCATACTTGTGTGAAAAATGTGTTCATAACCTCACCAGTAATGTCAGTTTGCTCACATCATCTGTTATTGGTGTTCCAAATTTCCCAGAGCAGAAACCAATCCTTGTGAGCAGACTCAATAGGAGACAAGTTGTCTTAAAGATCTGAGAGAGAGAAAAGCAGTTGCGATATTACTATAGGCTTACTGAAACCATTTTTTCATGGGATCTTCTAAGCATGTAGGCTACTGTCAACAAAATTTCTGACATGTTGTTCATGCAGTAGAGTTCAGTTATAATGTTTACATTTTGTTTTATACACACTTTTGAGTTTTAGAGATTTACAGTACGACTACATTTTCTAAATTAAATGCATTCCAGGCTTTGTGATGTTAAGATAATCTTGTAGTTGATATTTGTAGTGTTAATCTTGTTTATTTTCCTGTTTTAAAATGGGCTGGCTTTTGGTCTCCTAAACAAGCCCTATACATATATAAACCAAAGCAATATGTTAACATTAGAAGCTACTAAAACCTCAATTACCATCAAAAACATCACTTACATCACAATTTTGTTGTAACTTTTAATAAAAATATGAATTAAAAAACATTACAATAAAAATTCTAATTTGATACTTTTGGAAGAAGGAAGATTTATCTAAAAGCAGCACTTTCACACAGTTTAGAGTCTAGTCTAGTTTTATGATAATCATGATAAAGCTATAAAGGACTGGATCAATTTTAAACACAGCAACTCAAATCACTTTGGTACTACAGTACAAGCCATATAAACAATATTTGAGTTAGGGTTAGGGACCACCCAAAGGGCTGCTGCTAAACCTAAAGCATGTTTACCCCAACCACCGACTTCACAAAAGTGCCAGTTCCTTTGCGGTCATGCGGTTTGGTCACATAAAAATCCAATTATACAGTTGAAGCATGTAATTTCCAATGAATTCTTCCTAAGTGAATAGCTGCCACAAATCTCAGTTCAATCTCAAATGAACCTGCCAAGGGTTACTTAACAAGCACATAATGCGTCATAATTAAATTAAAATGAAATACCAGCATCACTGTTCTTACATGTGCTACAGACAATAACACAGAATAACCACAGAAGCAAGGTCAGACAAAATGCCACTTACTTTTTTCCTCATATGGAACAAGAATTCAAGGTTGCTCAAATCCGGTGCATGAAACTTTGCGCTTTCAGTTCAGTTTCAGATGGAGAGTCCAAGTTATGTTTGTATGGGTGGCCGTGTGTGCGTGTGTGTGTGTGTGTGTGTGTGTAGTGTAACTGGAGGATGGGACAGCAGTCTCATACCCTCCAGACGACGGGTGAAAGTCTTTGACGTGGTCGAGAGGCCGCCTACAAGCTGACTCACTGTGTCTCACACACACACACACACTGATGACATTGACTGACAGTTTACCATAAACTCCCACTCATTCACTCATCCAGTTTATTCCCACAGCGTGAATGCATTAGTTATATTAGTTAAAGTTTGTGTTTAACCGAAAATATAAGTACATTCTGTGCTCTATTTTCTAAATATAATGTCACACAATTTGTGTCTTTGTGTTTCTGTGTTCTATAGAGCTGTTGTTGTTTTGTGTCATCTGTGTGTGAATCTGTTGCTGTGAGCATATGGTCATGTCATGTGCGTTCTCATACACCTACAGTAACAAGTTCATGTTTAGCCTACATTTAATTAATGGCATAGTTTGTTCCATTGACAATTTCAATGGAAGCGCAGCAATTAAGGGGAAGCTAGCCCAGTCAACCGACACATGCCGGGGCACACTAGAGTTTAGCGAGGCCATTTCAAGCAGGTCAGCGCTAAATATAACCCTAGAGAGCTCAGGCACCCTGCTAAACAAAAACACAAGCATTGCATTGCTGGAACGTTGAAGGGTACACCAACAAGCTGGTGAGACAGACGCTTCAACATTTTAATATGGCTAACATGTGACCGTGTCAAGCATGTTTTAGCAGGATATTAACACGCCACTGAAAAAATAAAATTCAAGTGCTTTAAGTACCGGAGGGAGGCTGAACTCAAGTCAGACCAAGAGGTGAGATAGAATGTCTCCTTTTGAGGCATTTTTATATAAGATGTGATATGCATACCAATAACACCTGACTAAATCAGAGGAGTTGTAACCTAAGGCATTAGAGCAGTGGTTTACAAAGTGGGCCAAAGGATCGATCACATGATTTCAAAACTTTGGGAAATGTTTTTTCTATAATTGTTCTTGTAAAATATGTCTACATTTTCATTGGAATGGAGTACATAGTTGTTTAGGTTATATACTGTATTTATATAGCCTATTATGATATATGTTATGCTATTAAAAAAAAGCGTTTAGGTACTCTAGGTAGTTTAAAAAGAAACACCACTTTACAGTTTACAAACGTCTGCATTAGACAGCACCCAAAAGAGCTCTTACGCAATCCTTAGTCTATTGCTATAACCAACATGATTTCTTGACATTTTCCTAAAACCAAATACTGATACATGTGATAATGATAATAACAAGCATGAATAGTGGTTGATAACCTGCTAAACAAAAAGAGCACCACTGCAAGATACTGTGTAAAGACTGTATTCAGAAGGTTGTAATAGGCTAGGTCACAAGACTCTTTTGAAGCATGACTACTTAATGTTATGTTTAAATTTAGAAAGTGTGATGTTGTTTTGCAATACAATGTACTTTAGTTACAGATTACCCCTTTGTCTGTATAAAAAGGTAATCTAAACAGATTGGTTGCATCAGCTTGTTTTGTATTTAGTAGACACTTTTAACCAAAGCAACAATGAGAACATTTAAGTATTAAGGAGCAGGTACTGTAGGGGTTAGGCATCTTGCTCAAGGACCCAGAACCTTTTGGCTGGGAGTCGACCACCCTAACCATTAAGATATTCTGCCCCCTTGTTTTGTACCGTAAATGTCAACACAGACATATTATTTTGTCCATAGCTATGGATTCTGAGCTTGATGATATTGATGAGGAGCTTATTGAGTACACCCTTCGGGAGAGCGTGCAGGATTCCATGTCTTTATGTTCAACACAAACAAGCAGGTATGAAAGAATGATTTTAGTCTGAATGTGGGTGTAACTTTTCTTATCGGTACACTCCTTCATTTGTGTCCGGAATGCCACTACTGCCACTATTTGAAACCCAGAGAAAAAAAAGTTCTTTAGGTTTGAAATTCCGAAAGTAAAGTCTAGCAGACTTTCTCGCACAAAAGTATTTGAAACATAAACTGTAAGCTGGGGCAGAGATTTGTGGTCTTGGAGCCGGTGGGACGCTATAACAGAAACAAGTATGTGTGTGAGTGTATCTTTAATTCTACTGAGAGAGAATTTCCCAACAGACTAGAGAGAATATTTCATGGTTTGTAAGAGCCTGTATTTATTAACTGAGTGAATTGAAAGAGACACAAAGCTTTAATTCTGTCAACTCGAAAATAAATATTAGCCCTTCTTCATTTCTTTTAGAAAAGACCCAAACAGTGATGAATATTTGAAAATAGTGACAGCCATTGAGAAAGGTAGGGTCCCCAAAACTAAAGTAAATACACTGACAAAAAAATCCAGCACCAAATAACATTATAACATCATTTGTGTGTTGTGTATTTAGTATGTTCATACTATATGTGTGTGTTTGTGTCCCACTGTGTGTTATGTTACCTCTCTCCAGGCAATGTGTCCGCACTCCGGGGGTTGTCAGCATGTCTTCCAGCTTTCAGAGAGACAGACTGCCGGGGCTGGCTGCCTTTGCACGGAGCGGCCATACAGCCACGCTTGGAGGTCTTGGAACTTGTGGTTCAGGGTGAGAATTCAGTGCCACGACAGGTTCAACAGAAGCAACAGGTTGCATTTACAAAGCATATTCTGTCATGGATTTCAAATTAGAATCAAGGTGAATTTACTTTACACAGTTTACTTTTGTAAGGTTAAGGCGATATTGTCTATGTTTGTGATAGGACAGGAAATGGGGGAAACTCAAAAAAACTAACTTTTAACTTGGTTGGGGGGCATTTGATAGCATTCGGTGGGGCCAAATCTTGGAATTCCTTCTTTGGGATCCTTCTTTTCCTTCCTCCCTCCCTTCATTTATTGAATTTCCTTTCTTCCTTTCTTCCTATCTTCTTTACTTATTTACACTGTTCTTGTTTGTGGGCATATTAGTGTCAATAAGAAGTGAACTAACCTTGGAGGAGTACACCAACGATGGGGACACGGCCTTGATTCTGGCAGTGCAAGCCGGCCCGCTGGAGAATATCACACTCCTGTTGCATCATGGGGCTTCACCACATAATACCAACCACAAGAACGAGCCTCCGCTGCTGATAGGTAACAGACGCCCCCACGTCGTAACCAGCTCACGCCGTAGAACACATGCGTGTGAGCAAACCCCCGTGCCTGCAAGAGAACAGACGCATGCATTGATGACACAGGAATACAGCAGCATTCACACACTCATAGTGACCCTCTGTCTGTCTGTCTGTCTGTCTGTGGCATTGGCTTGTTGGCTCTATTTGGACGCATGGTCTCAAATATGATTCATTGCGACCCTTCCCCCCCCCCTCCCCCATTGCACGCAAGTTATGAAAACCGCTTTTTACTCCATAAACACCATTTAAAAATATATGTTAATTATACGGTTCGTGTTTTTGTACATTATACAATGTTGTTAATAATTTGTGACTATACTATATAGCTATACTATAAATCATAAAATTGTACTTGTAATTTTTATAATTTCTTTATTATTATGATTTAGTTTCCAAAACATATTACATATTAATGAGCCACTGGCTGCTGATTAACCTGTTTGAAAACTGCATTCAGTAGATGAAACGTTTGCTACGTGAAATTTGTAACGGAACGTTTCCTCTAAATATGTTATGCTACATTCTTGCGCTACTTTCAAATTGGCGTGACAAACAACAAACAGCCCCGCTGAATCAATGATGCAATACAAAACACAACTTCTGCCGTTTTTTTACCGTATGTTTAGTCTACTGCTCTTTCAGTACATTTAGCGTAAATTAACACCGTAGTGAAGTTTGGCAAAGGGTGGGGAGCGGATGTGTCTCTGATGTACATTTCAGGTTGAAGCTTATTTTTCTGGTGAGAATGTTTCCCTTTGAAAACTCAAGGGGTACCAATCCCATCTTTTCCCATCACTTGAATACCAACTCTTGGTGTCACCACCCGGTCCCTCTCTCTCTGTCTGTCTCTCTCTCTCTCTCTGTCTCTCTCTCTGTCTCTCTCTGTCTCTCTCTCGCTCTCTCTCTCTCTTTGTATGCTGTGGTGAGTGTGTCTTTTTTTTCTGTGCATAACGAGACACAGCTGCTGCTCATTCCTAATAAACTCGGCTACTTAAGCTCAACGTGTCTATGGAAGCACAGCTAGATTATTGACTCAACTGCACACTCCACTCCTGGTTCCGTGTGTTACCGGCCTATTGGACTTCCCGGTACTTGCTGCCTTGCTGCCTTTCCCTCTGTACCTTCGCTTGTCACGCGGCTTGACATGTTCCGACTACCCTGACTGGTACTGGGCCTCATCGGATTCACGTCGACCTCCAAGCTGCCCTGGTTAACATCTCTCGCCAGCCCCCCCGACTCTGGCCCCCACGGGTGCTCAATAAAGCCTGTTTTGAACTGTCCACCTGCTTGTGTTTGTGTGTGCGCGTGCAACAGCTATTGAGTTCGCTCTCGTTCATCTCTGACACTTGGGTTGAAGAAAGTAAACCTATCCTAATGAAACTGAAGTACATCCAAAATAACCGATTTTTAATATTATTTTATTATTAATATTATTTAAAAAACACAGTATCTTTCTATGTTGTTCCTGTTCCACATGTTGCAGCGGTGAGGCAGAACGCATACGAAATGGTTCTCTCTCTGATTATGGGCGGGGCCTTCGTAGAGCAGGTGTGCCTAAACAAGTGGACCGCCGTCCACGAAGCTGCCAAGGTGAACAGAACAATGTCACTGCAAACCAGAGCACTGAAACATCCAAGTAACTCAATGATTATATTTTTACTGAACAGCCTGGGCCAGGGTTCCCTTCTTTCTTCCCTTTCTTCCTTCTCTCCCTCCCTTCCTTTGTTCCTTTCTTTGCTTCTTCCCTCTTCCCCTCTTTCCAACCTTCCTCGCCCTGCCATTTTTTCCATTTTCATTTGTTTGTTCCTTCCAACCATCATTCCTTCCTTCCTTCCTTTTTTGTTTGTTCCATTATTTCTTGTTACTTTGTGTTTGTTACTTCCTTTGTTTGCATTCTCCCTTCCTTCCTTTTCCATTTTGGTTTCCATCAATCTTCCCTCTCTCCCTCATTCTATTCATTTGTTCCTTTCTCTCTCCCTTCCTTCCTTCCTTCCTTCCTTCCTTCCTTCCTTCCTTCCTTCCTTCCTTCCTTCCTTCCTTCCTTCCTCCCACCTACAACCCACACCAGGTGAACAATCCAGCCATTCTAATGTTGTTACTCAGACATGGGGGGAAAGTGACGAAAAGAGACGGCCATGGTGTGACTCCTCTGGGCATCGCAGCTGAATACGGCCATGCTGAGGCCTTGGACATACTCATCCAGCATGGTTAGTAATACAGAGACCAGTCTGAGACATGATAGAATAGAAAAGAAACACAAAGAGACTTCTGGAATTACTCCTGTGATTAAAACCGGTGTTGCTAAAAAAGTAGTGGTTTTGGTTTGAAACTGTGGGAGGGCATTCTCCTCCACTGAGTCCTAGGTGCTTAGCATTCCTCTCTACTCCTTCCTCTACAGCACCCCTAGGCTCACAATGTTCTCTACCCCTCCCGCTATGCCACATAAACTTGTGAGCACAGTTATATACAGTTAAATACAAACAGTCACGCATACATTTGCTGTTCTGGGGGCACTATACCACAGGAGACATAGTACACAGTACACAGGAGTGATATAAAAGAGAGCTGAATATACGAAACACAGAAGACCTGTAGTAACATTAAGTAAACTAATGGTTTTACACAAACGCCCTATATGAAATTTTTTCATGCATATATACCATTTTAGACAAAACTTTTGCTCTGCTAATAATAAAACGTCCAATAACTTAAAATACTTCTCACGGCTGGCCTTTCACCTTTCCCATGCGCCCCAACAGGTGGCGATGTGAATGACCAGGCAGCCAATGGAGACACTGTCCTGTATGATGCTGCGGGGTCAGGTGACCTGGACTGTGTTGAGCTGCTGCTACAGCATGGAGCCAACCCTAACATCGCCAGCTTAGCCTGCCAGCTCCCCATACACAGAGCGGCATACGAGGGACACTATCTGTATGTATATCCCACTAATGACACCCTAATAACAAGAGGGGTTGTCACAGACGCAGGGGTTCCTAACTGTGTCAGCGTCGGGGACACCTAGGGAGTTATCATTCGCTCCTCTAAACAGTCAATAATTGCAATAATCGAAAGTTATCATTCACTCTTCAAACAGTCAATAATTGCTAACAGCCTAAATTCTGGCTAAATTCTAAGTGCCGTTTCATTTGTGAGGAACGGTCTTATCCTTCTGATGTTTTGGAGGGAGAATCGGCAGGCTTAAGTCGTTGTTGGCTGCGCAGGACAGTTGATTGTCCAGGACAACTCCGAGGCTCTTTGCAGTTGGACAGGAGGACACTGAGGTGTTCACAAGGGTAATAGACAGGTCCATTTGGGGCAGTTCTTGGGGCAGGTCCCAGCACATATCCTTGTGGAACCCCAGTGGGGAGCGGGCAGGGTTTGGACAGGCGTCCATTCCTGAGGACTCGATAGGAGCGATCTGTCAGATAGGACTCAAACCAGGACAGCGCCGAGTTGGCAATGCCCAATTCAGCAAGGGTCGATTGAAGGACCTTGTGGTTTACCGTGTTAAATGCTGCAGATAAGTCTAGGAGAATGAGGACTGAGGAGAAGGAGGAGGCTTTAGCAGTGTGCAGGGCTTCTGTCACTATGAGAAGAGCGGTTTCAGTGGAGTGAGCAGCCTTAAACCCCGATTGGTGGGGGTCCAGGAGGTTGTGTTGTGAGAAGTAGGAGGACAGTTGGTCAGAGACTGCATGTTCAAGTGTTTTTGATAGGAAGGAGAGGAGCGATACCGGTCTGTAGTTCTGAGGTGCAGATGCATCCAGGGTTGGTTTCTTGAGTAGCGGTATGACTCTAGCTGTTTTAAAGGCAGCTTGGACCAAGCCTGTGGCCAGGGAGGATTTGATCAGGGAGGTGAGGAATGGTAGGATGTCATTTGAGATGGCTTGGAGAAGAGATGTAGGGATAGGGTCGAGTGGGAAGGTAGGAGCCCGGTTGGAGATAATCAATGTTTTGATATCTTCTGTGGAGAGGGAAGAGGAAGTTTAAATTATTGTCAGGCAGTTTGGGAATAGAAGGAATAGAAGGAGGTGCAAAGGATTGGCGAATGTCATTCACTTTCTTTAAAATGAAAGGTACAAAATCATCACCTGACAGGGAGGAGGGTGGGGGGGGGGGTGGTGTGAGCAGAGAGGAAAATACAGAGAACAATTTCCTAGGGTTGGCGGTGGTGGGGTGGACTTTGTGTCGATAGAAGGTGGCTTTGGCTACAGAAACAGAGGAGGTGAATTCAGAGAGGAGGCGGTGGTAAGCCTTGAGATCCAAGTGCAGATTTTCTCAATTTCCTCTCAAACGCTCTGAGCTTTGTTCTACAAGCGCGTAGAAGTTCCGATAGCCAAGGAGTGGGGTGTCAAGAGAAGATGTTAGAGAGGATATGAGAGTGTAGGTAGCCTGGTCCGGGGATAGGAGAGAGAATTGTTCAGTTGACGGTAGCAGGGAGAGTACTGCAGAAGAGAAGGATGAGGGAGAGAGAGATTTTAGGTTACGACGAGAGGCAACGCAGGTTGAAGTAGCAGGGACCGAGAGAGGATTTAGGGGGGGAGAGGAGACGAAATGATGATGGGACACCGGGAGGGGGGTAACTGATAGTTTAGAGGCCAAGCAGGATCCGATGAAGACAAGATGTTTCCTGCCCTGTGTGTTGGAGGTGATGGTAAATTTTAACCACAGACACAGTAAGACCAGTCCAGTTGAATGGTGGTAAGTCAGGAAACAGGCTTTATTAATACAATGTGCGCATCAAGGGAGAAAAACGGATGGCTTCACATGGAATGTTTCACCAACTCTCCTCTGCCAACAATCTCTTCCTTATATAGTTAAGAAGCCAAAAGGGGGGGGGTCTTGTCACAATAGTCAGGTAAACAAATGTAAATTTACATTGAATAGAAGTGTAGCCATAAGGTTGGGGCGCCTACTCTCTCAAATTGACACCTCTCGAGCACAGGAAAAATAGATGTAGATTACAGCTGCATTGGAATGTAGTTTACCAACAGTTATTGACAATGTTCCATTGACAATGCAAGGCTGAAATTTGCCATGGCAGCTGAGTGTTGGCTGGGTACCTCTGTAATGTAAACACACATACAGAATTGTTTTTACCTTGGCTATATCACTATCACACTGACCTCAAGTAAATGAATGATAATTAAATAATAAATCAAATCACAGTTCCTTCAGAGGAGAAGGCGAGAGTGTGAGGTCAAATGAAGCAGATGAGTGCAGCTTCTCTGGGGGGATGTTTAAGTCACCAAGTAGCGTGAGCAGTGTCCCATCTTCGGGGAAGAAGCTTAAGAGGACATCTATCTCATCTTGGAAGTCTCCAAGCTGGCCCGGGGGACGGTAGATGATGACAATTGTGATCTTAACAGGATGGGTGACAGAGACAGTGTGGAATTCAAAAGAGGATATGGCCAGGTGAGAAAGAGTGAGAACGCTATAGGTCCACTTGGGAGAGATGAGCAGTCCCGTCCCACACACCCCCGGCCGGATGACCTGGGTGTGTGGGAGAAGGAGTACGCTGAAGAGAGAGCCGCTGGGGTCACCGTGTTGGTCGGTGTGATCCAGGTTTCGGTAAAAGGCGAGGAAGTGCAGAGCCTCAAACGAGGCGTTAGCAGAAATGGTCTCGGTTTTCTTGACGGTTCCAGAGTCCTCCAGCCACAACTAGGGCGGCAGCAGGCGATCGTGGTGGTTACAGCAGGTTGGATTTTTATGTCGGGGCTGAGAGCATGCTCTGCGAGCACATGTTAGTACAGGAATATAGAACCAACACATAATAGCGAACGAGAAAGAAGAGTTCACACAGGTCAGCTAGTAGAGCCCGGAGTCCAAACTAAACATGGAGAAGCTGTGTTTAACACTTATGCTGTACACAACTGGAATAAACTACCAGAAGATCTTAGATTTAAGGTTAAAAACACTTTTTTCACACACCTATGACTGAGCATTTAAACTTAACCACCTTTTTAGCCTTATAACTTCCTATGTTTTTATCCCATTTATGTTTTCTTATTGTATTTTTAATGATTATGATGTTTATATTTGTTTGCTGTTTTCATTTGAGTATTTCTTTTTATATTATCGTATCTGTATATATATATATTTTCTTTTTCTTTGTAAAGCACATTGAATTGCTTCGATGTATGAATTGTGCTACTGTATATAAATAAACTTGCAGTTGCAGTTACAAATATTAGCGTGATACTTAGCCAGGCAGGTTTTGTTAATGCCGTCCTCAGATGACTCCCACAGGAAGGACTCCCTTTGTCTTCGTGCTCACGCTGGCGCCTACAGCTGGCACTATACAGTTAGCAGCTAGCTAAATAGCGCTATACTGGACAACCCACACATAGGACCCACATTCCTTCTAATCAAGCTAGTTTCAAAGCTAAGCCAACTGAAGCTGAGGCTGGTTAATGGCTTAACACCACAACTACAGAGCAAGCAAATTGAACAAATTAACAGGCAAATTAACCTAGATTACAGTGCAATCAACTTATTCTACACAGGATTTTAAAGGCTACTTATACAGCCTTAGAGGACAAACAGCTCAACTGGCAGATGGAGTGTACTGTCATTGCATGAAATATAAAAGATTATTTCTAAAATATTGCAGTCCCCTTGAAAACATCTCTACATCTCTTGTGGGGGCAAAGAAAGAAAGAAAGAAAGAATAAAGGATAGCAATAAAGAAAGCCTGTGAGTCTTTGCCTCAGGGCCCTTTGAATGGTTATTTCCCATTGCCCATGAACGGGTCACTTGTTTATATACAGAACAGAGCCTTGTTCATTCTGCAGCTAATTGTGTTACCTCCGACCACAACCACTATCTCTCGCTCTCTCTTCTCCTGTCTTACTTATCTTTATATTTCTGTCTCACTGCCCTCTGCCTGTCTGTAGAGTCCTGAGGACATTGATCCCCCTCACCACTAAGAGAGCTATTCGCCTTTCGGGGCAGAATCCGGTCCATTCCGCCGCAGACGGTGGGCATGCCACGTGTCTGGAGTTGCTCATCGAGAAGGGCTTCAACGTCAACGCCCCGCTGGGTCAACACATCTCTGGTAAGGTTACAAGGTTACATTTGGGGACTACTTTCAGCTAACCGACAAAGTCTCACATTGAAGTGTGTCGCATTAAAGGTGTAGTGTGTTTATTTGGCCACTGGGGGAAACCCCGATGAAAAGGTAATGGGGGGTAAATGTGCAATCTTGTTCCTCAGATTTGCATCAAAACATTGCCGTTGTTCGGAGGCAAAACTTTAATTCTGCGCAGATATTATACATGATATGCAGGGTTACGATCGTCTCGAGGTCTGGGTGTTTATCTCTTGGCCGAAAGGGCATGGGTTCTAGCCCCAGTGTTGGCCTACCTTGAGCATCCTTGCAAGATGCCTAACCCCTGCTCTTTAAAACTTGGAATTGGGCTAATTTTTTGTCACATTGGATAAAAGTGTCTGCTAAAATGACATAATTGTATACAATACATATGGAAATACATGCTCAGGATTTAAAATACTCGTACACACTACGTTTTACTATCATAATCAAGTTAATAACTTATTTATTTGCTTATTATCAGGGTATATTGTCTTCTCCTAAATGTTTTTTCCAACACATTGCGAATACTCGTCCAAAACCTCATAAATATTCCCTCCTAGAGAACTATGGGGATTTACGGAAGAGTGCTCTCTACTTTGCCGTGTCCAATGGTGATGTGACCTGTACGGAGATGCTGCTAGCAGCCGGAGCAAGAACTGGCCTGGATACGCTGCAATGCATCCTGGTTGCCATAAGAGCTGAGAGGTGTCTGGGATGGTGTTTATTTTTTCTACTATATTTCTGTATCAGCGTTTTAATGGGCTTTGGTGGAAGGTAACACTACACTGTGTGTATGTGAGAACGCAACAGACTGTGTAAGTGTGACTTGTACTGTAACCCAAAAAGTGCTAAAACACACAATTTGTGTTCGTCATTCTACTTTCAACAGTCTCCACCAAGCTAATGGTTTTCTTACATCGGCTACCCAATAAGATCTAGGCAGCACAGCACACCTGTATAATAGATGTGTCCTGTGTATCTGGGATTTGATTAACACACCAAAAGAACTTGACCACCAAGCAAATGACAACCTGACTCGGCCACGTCTCCAGGTACGAGTTGGTGCGTCTTCTGCTGTCCCATGGAGCAGATGTGAATTGTTACTTCCGGGTGATCAGCGACACCGTGTTCCCCACAGCACTGCAGTACAGCCTCAGAGACTGCGTGATGCTACGACTGCTGCTCAACAGCGGATACCATGCGGACACGTAGGTCTTCTGCCCTGGCGAGAGGCACACGGAGAATGGTTTGCTACAAATAAAGCTAAGGAAACAGTGTTAGCAAAGTTAACGTTTACACAAGTTAAAGATACATTCCGTATTCATTGAATAAGAACAGTGAAGAAGTCAGTATTTAGGCACTTAATTGAACACAATGGGATTTTTATCTATTTCGTATTTCTTTTACTGGTAGGTGTTTCCAGTGTTACCATGGTGACAGTGATGGACTGGAAAGTACCTGGGCTGATCTCCACAACCAAGCATACGAGATCTACAGCCATCCTGAAGCCGTGTCTGTAAGGAGTGAGGCCTATACAACTAATGGAACACGGATTGTGCATGTCCCTCCGTCACCTGTGGCCTGCACCCCTCTTCTACCGCTCCCCTTACAGCCGCACACTCTTTGGTGCACAGAAGCGTTCCAAAATATAAAAACTGTAACAAATTTGAGGAGTGTCCTTTAAAGCCAAACCTGTACAAGATTAGTTTGAACACGAAACGTGTGAACGACTTCTAATGACTGCCCCACATGTTATCTGTATCCTGTACTGTCATCCAGTTCTGCGAGTTTATGTCGGTGTCATGGCTCATTCACCTGGTGGGCGGTGTGGTAAGAATGCTTTTGGACTACGTCAGTTGTGTCACACTCTGTCCCAACCTCGAGCGACTCCTGCAAAGGACGCCGGAATGGCCTGAGATTTGTGAAATACTCAGTAAGGAAATCAACATTTTACCCGTAATTGTTACAAATGTTAGTTGTCTTAGTCATTACTCATGTCGTGAAGTGTCGTGTTGTGAAATGTAGCCAAATAAGTCTGAGGATCACATCTTTATATACAAGTTAATCTGTATTGAAATCTCAACATGTAAACGTTGAGATTTTTTGCATTATGTTTTATTTGTATCTAACTTTTATTCAACCAGGTAGTCTCACTGTTTATGAATCTCTTTTCAAGAGGACAACATTAATGTAAGAACTGTTAAATATTCTGTAAAGACAGACAGGTGTTTTTGGACCTCTGGCTCTGGTGACACACCGTGCTTGGTATACACCCCGCTGCTCACATCTTCCTGTCTAGACTGTTATCCTAACCCTAACCCATATTTGGCTGATTAGACTGTCAGATTAAAGTTAGTTTGAAATTGTATAGTTTTTTCGGTAGCACGTCCGGGTTACTGTGATAAAGGTCTATTTATACCATCTTTATTATTGGTTTATACTGTAATTTTATGTGGTCACAAAAACAGAAAAATTGTACCTGTTCCGAATAAAGTTTTGGACGGATTTGGACATTTGTCATTAGAGTAAATTATTTTATAAAACAGTGTATTTTTATTTCTCTGTATGAATAATTTAGAAGTCAATAACGAAAAGGCAGACCCAATCAAACGACTATTCACAGATGTGGTATACACAGCCTAATGGGTGGATTAGCAGGCACTGACAATGATTCAAAGGTCTTGCCAATGCTTGCCAATCAGCACACCTAAATTAAATGTATCCATTATTATTTTAATAGCTGCAGGCTGTGTTTATGGCATGTCTGTGAAAATGGTCTGTTTAAAGGAGCACAATTTTTTTTTTTTTTTTATAAATTGGGTTTGATGTTTAACATGAGGATGTGGAAATTGTAAAAAAATAAGTATCCTCCCTATATTCTCTATATTAATATTATTAGTGTGTGTGTGTGTGTGTGTGCGCGTCCAGGTCAGCCTCGGCCTCTGCAGCACCTGTGCCGATTGGTGATCAGAGGTCACATGACTCCCAGCACACTGAACAACCCTGCGGCCATGGCTGCTGTTCCATTCCCACCCAGACTGAAGAGCTACCTGACCTACAAAGAGTATGACCTCTATGGTGACCTTCTCTCTACATAGGCACTAAGCATTTTAAATACTATCACAGTCCTGCGACTCAACAGGTGCCTCATCTCTGACTGCGTTCAACTAACCAAATAACACCTCCCTCATAAATAATGCCCTCTCTCCGAGGGAGGTCTGGAGAATGTGAATGGATGCTGTGAATTGTATGAAATGCTGTTTTAAATAGTGTTTGAAAACAGTGTTTTGATTATGTGTTAGAATGTATACAATTCACATTTCCACAGTATATTATTTACACTACAGATGGTTTTCAGTGTTTCAGTGTCCAAAAACAATTCATTAAAAGGCACTATAAAGCTAAGCTTAGATTGTACAGTGTAATAGGCAATACAAAGTACGCTATACTATAGATGTTAAAATTAGATAAAGTAGACCTTGCTTTAACCAAGCAATTGGTTCTCCATGTTGGAGCTCTTACAAAATGTATATAAAATATAAACGGGCTGTTTTCTGTCGGCAGTGCTGTTATTTAAAAAAATGACTGCTATAACATTTGGCTACTGTGTATTAACCTTGGGTGCTGACTGTAGAATTGCATGATTTAAATATTATGTCAAAATGGGATTTTCACAACCCAGTTTCAGATTTTGTAAAATTTATAAGATACGGTGACCAAGTATCAAGCAAAAACAGATTTGCACAATAGGCCCTTAAATAAAATATGGCACAAGGATTATTTTTACGGCACAAAACCACAGGCTCGACAGAGAGTAGCACTTACATTTGCTTGCATTTGTTAACTACTATTTAGTGGTATTTTGGCAAACAATTGAATTAACTGTTATTTAGGTGTTGCTACATTCCAATATAAATCAAATGTTGCCTTTAAACATTTACATTTGTGGCTTTAAGGTTACTTTATTACATGATATTTGCAGCATGCCCATACGTATTTAGAGTGGGAGAAATGTTCAACATTTAGCCAAGCATTAATAACACCAACCAAAACACTAAATGATGTTATGCGGAAGCAATTACTGAGAGTGTGTCTGTGTGTGTGTGTGTGTGTGTGTGTGTGTGTGTGTGTGTGTGTGTGTGTGTGTGTGTGTAAAAATGAAAGACCTGCCAGTGAGGACAGCCCACTAACAAGAACAAAGACCCTGTTATTCAAAAGCTTTTGTCACCCTGTATTCGATTTACAAAAAAATATTAAAAGCTACATCTTGCATATGTATTACTGTGAATTCATCTTTTAACACCTTAGGATTTTAATTGTATGAGTGCCAATTGTGTCCTCCATGAAGTTGGCACCCAATATGATAAGAATATGAATATTTAAAAGTATTTTGATTTGTTTGTGCATAGTTTGTGCATTGTGCAAAATAAAAATGTGTGCTCAAACCGTCAAAATTACCTGTTAGTTCTGTTAGTTCAATGTAATACAACACAAGTCAATTTTTAGAAGGAACTTATCTGTTAAAGGTCAAATGAAGGTTACCCGAGGTTTTATTTTTTTTATGCTGTGTTTTGTCACTTTGACTACCTCTTTATCTCTTGGGTCTAGCTGCTCTTATTCAGGCCGTAGTGACAGACGCAGGCCACACACTCTGAGCTCACAGGCTTTTTGTGGCTCTGTCTGTCAGAACAGCGCCTCCCAAAAAAAGACTTGTATCATGGGGGCTGACTCCATGTTGCGTTCCCCCGTCCTGATCCCTCTCTTAAGGCCTCGACAGCAGCTGGGGAGATTAGAAGAGAGAGGGAGATGATACAAACACTCGCTCATTTACAAGCTCCTCAACACAGCAACACACCCAGTAGACGCCTCAGTCGGACTATTGCTCCAGTGGACATCCAGAGGACCTCCAGAGGTGGATAAACGGCGGATTGTGCCTTTCCTATTACTGGAACACACTAGGTTCAGTCCCCTCCCCCCTGCTGTGCCAGTAGTGGTGCCAACTCATTTTAATCAACTTCAGGACCTCTTTCTTCAGGACGAGTTCAAAAGGTAGCTTATAGGTTCCTTAGGTTGATAGTGAGTCAACCCGCAGGACCTTGTGAAGCCATGAGCTGTTTCGGGTACCGCCGAGAGCTCAGTAAGTATGAAGACGTTGATGAAGACGAGCTCTTGGCCTCCCTCAGTCCCGAGGAGTTGGCCGAGCTGGAGAAGGAGCTGGCGGACATAGACCCGGATGCCAACGTGCCCATCGGACTGAGGCAGAGAGACCAGACTGACAAGACCCCGACAGGCAACTTCAGCAGGGAGTCGCTCATGAAGTACTGGGAAAACGAGACACGGAAAATTCTGGAAGAAGAGAGAAGCGGAGGCAGTCCCAAGCCGGTTAGTAGTAGTAGTATGTTCTTCTTTGGTAAATGTGGCATGAATGAAGAAAGTCTGTTTTCATTTATATGCTGGACTCCATAGTAAATTCTTAATTCCTAAAATTGACTATTAATTTATGTGAATCACAGGGACCTGATTTGCTGTGAATAGCTAAAAACATCTGTTTTATAATAATTAACTATTTATAATTGATAATAAATCATTATTATTGTTTAATTAATAAATAATTATAATTTATGTTAAAGTTCTACAATGTTTTTGACATTTTTTCCATTTATTATATTAAGATTAAGATTACAAATACACCAATATCTTTGAATTTACATTAAGGTTTTAAAAATAATAAACCATCTTAAAGCGACGCTTTTCACTTTAACTAAAAACATGTAAAAACAGGAAGAAGGTGAATGCGTGACAGAAAGCAACAGTGAAGCAGAGGATGAAAAAGATGAACAGAACGAGAAACAAAAGGAAAAAGACGAAGACGAGGAAGGTGAAGACGAAGACGAGGAGCAAGAAGAAGAAAGTGAGGAGGAGGAAGAAGCAGTAACAGACATAGAAGAGGAGGAGGAGGAAGAGGAGGAAGAGGAAGAGGAGGAGGAGGAGGAGGAGGAGGATCAGAAACCGGAACCCCCCAAAGAAACCCCCCAAAAACCAGAACCTCCCGCGCCACTGCAGGTCAACGCCCCGACGCTTCTAAAACCTCAGAAGGCGGAGCCTATGAGACTGACTCCTCCCCCTCCAGTCGCTGAGCCCAATGCCATCGGCAACCCCACCATAGTGGACGATGCTCTGGAACGGGTCCTTAGCGACGACACAGAGCTCACTGAGGTCAACCTCAACAACATCGACGACATCTCTCAGGTAGGGATGAAACAGAAGTCAGAGAGAGACCATGTTGGATTACATTTATGTTTTTATTGGCTACGACAACATTTTGCTGCATAAATGTAGTCATAGAAAAACTGATAATAACCTCCTAAAAATACAAACAACCAAAATAAACTGATGAAAGACTACTCTGATGGAGAAAATAACCCATTTACCACGTTTAAAATGTGCACTGGAATCTTGCAAATAACACCATTGAAAAAAATAATTTTTAGATAAAAATAGATCCTAAATAATAATAATAATAATTCTCAACAAGCTTCTTGTGGCCTCTCAGGGGTCCTGACCCTTGTGTTGAGAACCACTGCTCTATAGGTTAGAGAGCACTGGAGTGTGGGAGCAACATGGATGCCAACTGAAGCAGCCATGTGCGAGTTTGCTATAATAATTGGATTTTGCTACCATATGGGTCCCAAATATTGTTACATTCTAATATGCTACCATTTTATTTGACACCCTAGGAAACCCTGCTCCGTTTTGCGGAGGCACTGAGGTCCAACACTCATGTGCGGGTGTTCAGCCTGGCCAACACCCGGGCAGATGACCCTGTGGCCCTGGCCATCGCTAAGATGCTGCGAGAGAACTCGTCCATCACCAGTCTGAACATAGAGTCAAACTATGTGACAGGGAAGGGTGTTCTGGCCATGGTTCAAGCCCTCCCCGAGAACAAGACCCTGACGGAGCTACGCTTCCACAACCAGAGGCACATGTGTGGAGGCCAGGTCAGATCGCTGGCCACTTAGCTGATTAATTACATTATTTAATTACATAATGATTAAATACTGTAACAGCAACAAAACTATTAGGCTGGGCTCTAAGATTAGGATGCTTCATCCACAGATCAATAGAAAGTGCTAAATATCTTAAATTAAAAAGCATTTTAAATTGAACTCATTAATTTATCAAAAATAACAAATACCAAAAAATATTATTGATATTTAAAAGGACACTCTGCTTTAGCCCCACTAAAACAGCAAATGTGAACCCAACTCAGTGTTTGTTTTGAAATACAAATGCATGAAGCTGTAGGAAGAGGGGTAGAGAGAGCAGAGAGGATGCTCTCAGTTTTAAACCACAACAATGTTTTTGTAACACTGGTTTCAACCAAGTCCAGACAAAAATCAAGGTGTGTCCCTTTAAATAAAACATTTCCTCCCTCTCCTCATATTTTGCATTCTCGCACATTCTCATAAAAATGTTTCCCTCTATTTTTTGCCTGCACATTATGAATCACGTTTCTCACCACCAGGCTGAAATGGAGATGGTGAAAATCCTGAGGGAGAATTACACCCTGATCAAGCTAGGCTACCAATTCAACCTTCCTGGTCCCAGAATGAGCATGACTGGCATCCTGACCAGGAACCAGGACCGTCAGAGGCAGAGACGTCTGCAGGAACAGAGGCAACAGCAGCAGCAAGGCCAACAGGGGGCGCCAGAGGGGCCTGTTAACCCCCGCACCGCAGCGCTTGTAGGCTACTATGCAATTTAAAATCAGCTATGGAGCTCCACTCTAAACCTTAAACACGTGACCTCTACGCTCGGTCATAACCCCAGCCCTCATCTTAACCCCTACCTTAACCACCAATCAGGATAGCCCTCATCTGAACCCTACCTTAACCACCAATCAGGATAGACCTTAACCAATCAGGAGAGCGCTCATCTTAACCCTTACCTTAACCCTTACCTTAACCACCAATCAGCAAACTTGGCAGTCGTTGGTCATAGGAAGTATTTAGGAACATCATTGGACTCAGTAGTACAGTTACAGTTACAGCATTTAGCAGACGCTTTTATCCAAAGCGACTTACAATTACATTGTTCTATTACATGGAGCAGGTAGGGGTTAAGCATCTTGCTCAAGGATGCTTACAGGTAGGCCGAATCTGGGGCACGAACCCACGACCTTACGGCTGGGAGTCCAACACCTAGACCACTAGACTATCCTGCCCCCTAGTAGTAAGTCCTCTATCTCCCATTTGTGCTATTGAGCCCCTCCCACTTACTAAGCATCACCCCCTTTGCCCTGATTGGCTGAAATTCAAACGCTTATAACTTTCCAACCGTTGGTCGTAGAGAGTTGTTAGGCATATCATTGGACTCAGTAAAGTACTTTTTAGTACTTCAGGGTACTAATATATTAAAGTACTGTACTTCATAGTACATCGTAGTACTTTGTTATACTTTTTCATCCTGAACTACTTCAATTTTCAAAGGACTTAAAGTTCTTCTAATTTCAACTTTTAATGAAAAAATTTTCAGGATAGGCTATCCCGCGCAGTTTCTTCATTTTCCAGTTGTAAAACCTTAACTTTTAACTGCAAGAATTTGATTAGAATTGGAATTAGTATTCCAAAGCCCCACTGAAACCAACATATACATGTTATTTTGGATGAATGTATGTTGTTTTGGAAAGTAAGTCAAATGTCCACAGTTTAAAGCCCTATTTACTTCCAAGTGGCTAATCGCTCTCTCCCTCCATAGAGAGGAACGCCCTGCTCCTCGCCCTACACCTCCCCCAGAGCCTCGCCCAAGCTCCCCCGCAGCGACGCGGCTAAAAAACAGACTCCCCCTGCGCCTCCTCCGCCTCCTCCCCCGCCGCCCCCTCCACCGCCCCCACCTCCTCCGCCCCCTCCCCTTCCCGGGGAGAGCAAGAGGAGGCCCACCCGCAAGATAGCGGAGGTGATCCGGGCCCACGAGGGGAGCGGGAGCCGGAAGGAGGCGAAGGTCAAGGGAAAGAAAGCCAAGAAGGGGCGAGCGAAGGAGAAGGACAGGGAGAGGGAGGAGACGACTAGCCTCCTGAAGGAGCTGAAGAGCGCCCTGAGGCCCGCATCGGGGGAGAGGAGAGGGGAGGAGGGCAGCAGGCCCTCGACGCCCCTGAGGTCAACACACGACCAGCTGATGAACTCCATACGCGGAGCCAGCATCAGTAACCTGAGACGGGTGAGAGAGAGAGAGAGAGAGAGAGAGAGAGAGAGAGAGAGAGAGAGAGAGAGAGAGAGAGAGAGAGAGAGAGAG
>JAOEHI010025071.1:0-26291 GCA_025447815.1 Percopsis transmontana
TCTGTGCTCCAGTAGACGAACCTAAAATCCTTCTGGGCCCATAATTATAAATTATAAAAAGTAAGTACCTGTTACACCTGCATGATCTTGTCAACAGGAACACATATTGTATGCTACATCACACACAAACAGAGAGAGAGAGAGAGCCTACATGGGTTGTTAGTTTGCATCAGTGGAAGATATCTGTTCAGCATCAAGCTTCATCAAGTGTCATCAAGTGTCGTCTGTGTCGTAAAAATGACAGGGGGAGTTCCCCCGACCTGTCTTCATCAGGTTGTAAAAGAGATAAGACTTGAATGATGCACTTGAATTATTATTCTTGTTTATTTTTTCTTTTTTTCTTTAAAAGGATCATTCTTTGATAAATGGAGAACAGCATAGTTGGGCCGGATAGCTTAGTGGTTATGGAGGTCAACTCACAGTCGAAAGGTTGTGGGTTCGATCCCAGACATGCTCAGTTTACCTATAAGGATCCTTTAGCAAGATCCCTTACCCCCACTTCCTCCTTTATACTTGTAATTATACTCATTTTAAGGCACACTGGATAAAAGCATCTGACTCTCTGGGAGAATACATGATTCCCCTCTATTTCATCAAGGGATGTATTTCATCTGTGTGAAATACGTCGCTTTTACTCACGCCAAAGCCCCCAGGGGCCAAATACTAGTGAAGCCTCTTATTGAAATTGCCATCTTACCAGGAAAAATATCGCCTAGACACTGCTGCACAAATAGAGTGGTAATAAGTCTTGGTCAAGAGAGGTGTTTTTTATATCAGCCCCTTGGCTTACAATGAAGCTATTTTTCTATTACTCAGATGTTTGGAAGATGAAATGCTATCACAGGGGTGACCAATGTCTCCAGGCTACTACAAGAAAAAGCGACTTTACAAGTGTGAAGAAATGCGGCGATCACTACAACATCTGTCATATATTGTCTCAGAGTAAAGAAGTATTAATAGATTGGTCCAGGTATCAGTTTATTAAAGACTTGGGGAAACATTGTCTAACTTTAAGTACATACTGAATGTCACTCTCTACTCTCTCTGCTTTAAGCCCCTCATGGCAACAGCTGCATTAAGATTTGTGCAGCCTTACCCTTATCTGTTATTTCTTGTCTCGACAACATACTCACTGTTCCTCCCTTCTCAGTGCGCCCTGATTGAGGATGTGGTCTAATCTCCAGCCGCTATCTTCAAAAGCCATATGCCACGGCTCTATTTTGGGGCGGGCCAAGATTGCCCCCCTGTAAGCACTTTCTGGAAGCCTCTGTGGGGATTGTTCCGTTTGATCTATGCTACCTGGACTACAGTGAAGCTGCAGCGAAGGCCCTCTTTCTGATCTCTACCACGTGCTAGCGCCAAACTCCCTCTCCCCAATGGGCTGGGTTAATGCCTACTGAGAAATATACAGATTCCAAAGTTGTCATTTCGCATCTAATTGATGCAAATATTGTGGTCTTATCCTGTCAGTGCTTGGAGATTTTTATGGTCATGGCTAATGGCAAGTGTCAAAAGAATTTCTACCCAGTCAGTAAGTTACTGTGTATAAAGTGATTGGCTCCCTAATCGACCTGTGAGGTGTGAAACCCTAATCACTCTTGCCAATTTCCATGCCTGGAATTGGTCCAGGTTTGAACTTTAACTGAACTTTTTTGTCACGCTCACATTAAATGCCCCAAAACACATTCCCAGGTTATTGTTAGCAGTTTTTCTCACATAAAACACTCGCAGTGTAGTGGAAGTGAAGTTTATGAGTTTTTGATGGAAATCCCATCTCTGTATTGCACAGAGATAAATGTAGACCTTAAAAAGAAGTAGTAAATTAAATCGGCAAGTAAGTAGTGTAGCAGAATTTCAGTTTGGACATTATACATTTGACAGAGTAATGTTAAATTGTATGTTCAGTATGGTAAAAGATAAAGGTCCAGGCATTAAATGCACACAAGGGCACAGACACAAGCGATATTAGGAAACAAGTATATATCTAGGAGAATATATAACCTCTACTGCTAACTGCTGTCAGAAAAGCAATAGTTTTTATTTACTTTAGATATAAGGCCCTGGGGGAGTCTTTGATTGGTGCATCGTTTCACTGTAGGAACACTTTATAGAGAAAAATAAAGTCCTGATAGAGTAACTCATACCTCACTTCATACATAGGATATTTGGTCACCCACTTAATGTGAAAACCAAGGCATTAAATCAGATAAACATGATTATATATTTATTTGTACCCCTGTCCTTTCTCATACAATTATGTTTACAGGTCTTGTGTTTACTATCCCTGTTGGAGGTTTATTAATCTACTGTATAATGTGAATCACTGGATGGTGTAAAGTGGAAGCTAACTTCAGGGTTATACCAATATTCCTTCAGCTGGTTCTGTGCTGGGTATCTTGCGGTTAATTCAGTTACAAGTGGAATATTCAGGTGGTCATGTCCTGCTCTCCTGCTGTGTCCCTGCGTACTTCATACATATCCAGCCCGTCACAGACAGCCCTTCTACATAACTATGAAAATTTAATTACCTGTAGGCCTATATGTGACGAAACGACTTTCCCCCTGGAACATACAGTATGTTCTGCAAATATATTTCCTCTTTGTCACGACTAATGCAATTAGAGAAAAACATTCATGGGAATGAAGCTTGGAGAGGCCTAGGTTTCTGCAGCGGGAAGAAGAGAATTGATAATTGATATTGATTTCTGGGGTGCCCCTGCGGATGGTGAGGAAGGTAATAGTGTCGAGTGTTACGACCTCATCGCCGATATGGCCGCATCCAAGTCCTTGAAAGGCTTTTCTTCGCAATGCAGCTGATTTTAGGAATAAACATTTACAACAAGTAAACATTTGTTTTTCTGAGTTCAGAGGTCAGAAAAGGGGTGTGAAGTTTGCTATTATAATCAATGTTTTGGAATCCCAAAGACATCAAAGCAGCCTTTGAGGGAAACTCACCCTGAGTGGATTAGGGGGAATTTATATTTTGAAAATATCAATCAATCAATAACACTCGGAGGGTTATACACATATACTGATATTTTGTGCATTTTCTACATCCTTCAGACGTCCATGCAACAAATAATCAAGGTTCAGAAACTATACAGTTTATTAAGCCTATTATTTTCTTTGCATCAATTGGGGTGGACATTCAGAGTATTTAACCAACAAATGGTGAATTGTTAGCTCCACCAGAAGTAAACTAAAATACAATTGCATGAATAATTCTAAACATTTTTATACTATAATTACTTTGAAAACCTAAGATACAGTACTTTCCTGTCCTTCTAAACTGAACTTGCTGTCAACAATCACCAGTCATTCTAGTAATACTCAATTCACATTATTCAATAAAATCTATTAGTAATTTGTATTGCAGACCGGGCCGAATAGGCTGCAAGTACAATAAAAGTCAAGTATGTTGATCTATCAATTCAAAATTATCTTTCTGCATCTCTTCTCTCACGTCTCTTATCTCCCATAGAATTATGAGTGACAGTTCCAAACAACAGTTAAGAATTAAACACATGACTGTTTAAGGCTAGGAAATACATATGGAACTCTCGATAACACATCTGATACTGTTTAAATACATATTGACTTTGTAAAGTGGTAAAGGATCCCTCAGTGGTGAAGCATTAAGCTTTACGTCGTCAGATTACTAGACCAGGCCCAGGCCTCCATATCTGTTCCCAAGCCTTAAGGGGCTTGCTGGTTATCTGGCCTTTTCTCATTAAATGTTAGATGAAAGTGGGGGCTCGTCTTCGGCTCATGCGTTCCTTAGAGAAAACCTGGATGGGGGCATTAATAAAAGGTCTGACGTCTGAGGGAATCGGTCTCTTGTACTATCTCGCAGTGCCCCAAAACGAGTCATTTCTCACAAGTTTTGGCTTGCCCTTGTGCTCTTCTGTCCTCCACACCCTTCCCATGTTAGTCCATTGTCCCACACCATGCTTAAAACGCCATTGAGAAAGCTAGGGTAGGTGGGAGCCATGATTATCTGTGTTGTTTACAACAGTACAACGCCAACACTTCTCCGACCTGGTACCAAGGACGAGGTAAAAAAAGACACGAGTGCTGAACACATATAGAGAACATGAGAACAAAACGTGTCTTTGTGAGAAGATTAATCACTGGGTTAGAAATCATCTGTTGCCATCCCTTCAGGGAAGGGATGAAAGAGTAGGAATTAGGGCATGTCAATATTAAGATGATGATCTCAGACAAACTGTTTGAACAGTGGCGCTCCTACTGGAAGCCAGTGGAAGCTACGCTTCCTCAGAATTAAATGACTTATGAAAATCTCTAACAATGCACCTGAAATAAACTTTAATGAAACATTTCACGTCACATTTGTATACCTGTTTTGAGTATGTACATATATTTTTACCGTGACTATGGTGAATGGAAAGCGTTTCAATGTGAATTCGCCATAAGCTTCTCGCTTTACAGACGGCCAAATTAGGTTAATCACGCCCACTTGATTCTTTTTAGAAAATTTGACAATCACCGTTGAGTGTTGTACCACTCTGACTGGACTGTGAATGAGAAAAAAATGTCCAGTGGGTGTGTAGAGGAAACCCACAAATGTCTGGACTCCATGAAAACATACAGTAAATTTCCAGTGGGCGGGCGAGGTAACCCACCCTGCCACTGTCTTCACACCTCAGTGCTACCCAGCCTGCATTGCAAGACATTTGTTAGCTGGATTACATCGTTCTTAGTTTGGTATTTGAAACACATTTTCTTTGTTTTTATAGTGAGTGATGACGTGATCTGGACAATGAAACCGACAATATTAAACACATAATTATCATACTGCGAACTGATTAGACACCCCGTTACTGTGAAATGTATCACCATAGCCTAATATACACCACAATCGTTATGTATAAAAATATGATCGGGTTTCCTCTATTGAAATTCCCACACGTTGCTACTTTGAATTGATAATTGTATGGTCAAGGAAATGCTAATTATTAAAAATCTACTTTTTCAGCCATGCCCCTCCCCCAAAAAGAGATGTGCATGCATGCACTTCTTTTAATAGCATAATAATATATAAACAATATGAAAACACATTAAAAGGTGTGGGAGCCAAAGCACTTTAGACACGTGATTGTTCATATAATGTACAGAGTTCATAGGAATAGTAGTATATACAGTATATTCAAGGTATAATGCTTGTTTAATAATTAAATGATTAAGGTAAAAGGGTGTTTTGTTAATGCACATTAGACAGTCATAGGAAGCCCGGTTTACATTTTCATATGTGTTCGTCATCTTTTGATAACCGTCCCTTTATGACAGGTAGTCTTGAATTGACTTTTTGTAAGTTTGAAAAAATTTTTATTTAACTTCGCTTTACCTGAGCCCAGATGTCCATATGTTTACTTACCATGGCCACAGGATGAGGATAAATCAAGCTGTATAAATGCCAGCTAAACTATTATGGCTTTGCAGCATAACCATTCTGGTCCCTGACACCACTGGGGGTTGTTGTCTGGAAAGAGCCTACTTTACAAAAGCATGCCTAATGAAGTTTAACAACATTGTCCTCCTGCCCAGCCATGCAAAAAAAAAGTATAGAAAGTGTTCTGCCTTGGAAATTTGACATCAAAAACTTCTGTTTCTGTTCTGAGACTTCTGTTGTCAGAGTTCATCCAATTAGAGCCAGGAAGGTGCTGTGGTGAAACTTTCTGATGCTTCGGAAATTCAGATTTAAATGATTGGCAACTTCAGTGCAAGTCTGGGACGATATTGGTTGAGGATCAATACTGTAGTTAATTTCGTTTTAGCATTATCTATGTGCTAAAGCTCTTACTGGTTAGAATCAGGATATAGCTGGTTGAATGAGAAGCATGATGTCCAGAAATGAAACAGTGGTGGGTGCTGGGGGTTAGGATATTGAGAACGGGAATAAGGAAAGCCTTTTAATATATACCTCAATTAGATTTTGTTTTCATTACTTATTCTTACTTTTCTGTGGGTTGATGAACAGATTTTGAATGAGCATTGAGTTGTACCAACCATGACAGAAGACTTTCTTTCTACTGGTACACAGATTAATTTGTAGCACTGTCACATACCACAAAGTAATGAAGTATTGAAATTAAACAATAAATCATTTCCAAGAGTCCAAGAAGACAGAGGAATCGTGAATTATATTTTTTAAGAATAACAGCCTGTTAACTAATCTAAACTTAATTTCCAAGCCTTGTTGTGTCTTTTTCTTGTGCTTTACTGTATATCTTAAATAGTTTCTATACGTTGAGTTTACCTTCAAAAAATGGCAAACATATTAAATTTAAGCAGTCTGGGAAATGTATTCTTTTGGTCCTGGATGGAATGAACCAGGAATTCACTATGGGGAAAACTGTTCACTGAAAATGTCAAAAGAAATTAAGCCATCTTCCCAAATGAGACACATTTTCTTCAGACATCACATTCAGGGGGAGCATTTTCACTTGAGCAATTCAGTAGAATATCGTCATCTAATAACAGTCATTTCTTCCATCTGAGCCCATCCTGGTTTCTAACTGGGTTTTGAATGACTGCCTTGTGAATTACCTGAGAGAGTTGTTCCACTAATGGTTTTTTAATCACCTTCAAAATCACTATATCCACGGCAAAACTTCCTTCTTACTTGAAGGGAAAGTTCCCAGTCTGACTTAATGACCCTGCTGAGCAGATAGCATTTTTGTTGTTTTTCTGCACGTCTGGAGCGGCGGTGGGCAGCTTCCTAATATCAGTTTACTTCACCGGTCACCAATTTATTCACGAGGTCGGCTTCTTCATCTCTGACAAAGCAGTGAGGAAGCTACCGGAATAAAAACAGAAAAGAGAAAAATGTCGGGGGTAATCTAAATTGAGTCAAACCAGAAGAATTAGACCTCTGTGATTTAACATCACTGCAGAAAGAACGTACCAAGAGAATGAATCCTCTGCTATGGTTGAAGGTCTCCTCCTGTCCTTTCCTGCTTTAAATATCAGTGTCAACACTTGTTACTGTAAAACTGTGTCCATAAATACTGCTTTTGGAGTCCTGCCACTACGTGTTTGAGGGGGCAGTTTCAAGTGACTTACATTTTGCTTTGAGTAGTTGCCAATATTTTATCTCATGACCAATAAAATGATTAGTGTAATGGGTGCAACAGCAGCTCTTATCCACATTGAATACATACCACAACATCTCTTATCATAATCACTCAAACAAATTCCTCTGACAAAAGCAGATCTTTCTGGATAAAGCCATGGCAAAAAGAAAGGGCGATAGTAAGAAATCCAAAAGCCATTATCAGACAAAAGCGTACATGCCAAATTTGGAAATATTAGCATGGGTCACGTGCTAACTAATGAGGTAATTTAGCAGTTCCCAAATACGGTTAACCGAGCGGAGGAATCTGATTGTGATACTGTGTAGAGAATTCATTGAGAAGATATGAAACCATCCTGACCCACCAAGTTCATCTGCAGTATACAGTGAACACCACACATGGCAGTTGGGAGGGATGTTACTTTTTGGACGGCAGCAAGACTCACATTTTTAAATAATCTTGTATTATTTGTAGTATTAGTATTATTATGCAGGGCCGGGTCCAAGACCCAAGAACCTCATTTGTCAAAAAGTTACTATTTTATAGCTCGGCACTGCATGAAATGAGCATCGACAAACAGAAAAGTGACATCCATTTTGGATTCTGCCATTTTTATGCCCCACTGGGTCCAAATGATGGCAGGTCCCAAAGACGATGGCCTTTACTTTGTAATTTGAAGGGTTCTCCATCATGAGCTCTGGCTGGAGGGAATGAGGTTAATCTGTATGGAGTGTGGTATGGCAAACTTTGAGGGGTAAAGGTCCTGGCGGCTGTTGTTCTTTGACCCCCACCCCACCCTACCGGGTGTTTCATAATTCATTTGGGAGACGTGCACCTGTCACAGTGGCTCTGTAGCGTGTTCCACCGAGAAGAATGAATGGCAAACAACACAATTATAATGCACGACTTGGCTTCATGCTGCCATTTAAATATTGCCACATAGAGCATTTGTCTGCATGGCGTTGCCTGCAGGAGGTGAATAGAATGTTGACCTCTTTTATTGCCTTTACACACACACAGTATTTATGTTTGATATGATTGAGCATACTCATTCTGTCTCCCTATTTCGTTCTGCTTCTAATTAACCGCAGAGAGCCTCAGATATGCTAACAAAAGGTTTCACAAACCAAACTTAAGCCTACATGTTTAGCACTGACCTGCATGCATGGTATGCAATGGGATATGGCTGGCACATGGTATAGCACTGACTTATGGTTTGAAAATTAAGAGTTTGGAAGAGTAGATTTGACGCAAGTAGCAATAGGAATTGTAGGTAACTCAGAAACCCAACACAATTTACTATGAATTCACAGATTTGACCAGTCCCTCATGATTTGGGTTTGTAGGAGTCTAAATGGCTCAGAGAGCCACACTCTTCTTAGCCATACTAATAGCAAATTTCAAGGCTTAAATCAGAATGTAGTGACCTCTATTATGCTCACTTGGCACTATTAACACGCGTGGGTGTACATGAGTGGCCTCATCTGTGTTGCCATGGAGAAAATAGCTCAGCGGTTGGAGGTCAGGACAGGAGCCGGCGGTGAAGAAAACTTGTTTGTCACTTTATGAGCCTCTCAAGGTATTAGAAATTCCACAGTCTTGGTTCAAAATCTGGTATTAATGTTGCCCCTGATAACAAAAACTGAAAATATTCTAATCCGAATGAGAGAAATTACCAATTGAAAAGGGAAAGTTTCTGAGTGGAAATGGAGAGTTTTCACGGAGTAAATGCCTTTACACACCTCCATCAGCAGTCTGGGACTGCAGAGCAGCAGAACGGGTAAATAGGCCCCTTTTGTTTGGAAGATCATAAATACCTCATCTATCTGTAATGGAATGATGGCGGGGAGATTGGATAAATATTCAGCAACGCGTGGGGAGAGAGAGAAATTTCAATACACCTCCATAAACCAATACACTGCAATTCCCTGCGCTCAAGATAGTGAGCGCTATTCAAGTGTTTTTGGCATTTGAGATTAGATGTTCAGGCACCAGCTTTCCAAAGGAGCCTGTGGCCATGAAAGTAGTTAAGGAAGGAAGTATCATTCTTTGCATCCACTGCCATTAGAATTCATCCTAATATGCTTTGGTGCAGTTCATCTCGTAATTAGTAAAGACAACTGACAAAGAGCACCCGCAAGGTACGTGATATTTAAAGAAGTAATGATGGATAAAAATTATGAGGGCATCATAATGTAAATGAGAACAGATGAGTGGAGTTTTTATTCGCCACTTCAACATATGCTGAAAGCCATGTTTCTAGGGATACACTCTATTAGTCACAGCAATCAGACTGTATGTGCTATTATCCTGATGGCATGCTATTCCTAATGCCATCACGCGTCACACTTTTTTCCGGCGATCAGGCTTTGAAAGTTCTCTTTCCTTTTGTTTTTCAGATGCAAGATTTAAAAAGAAAACAATGGAAATACCGCGCGAGCACATAAGACACCTAAAGTGTTACTGAACTTTTGTTAAACTCTTAACTCTGTAGATTCTTTACCTCAATAAACACCCTCCTTATGCTGATGTTCAGTAAAATAAAAAAATCCTTCTTCTCCTTTCTTCTCTCTTAGATCAGCTCTTAGATTATTAAGCATTTTGCCGGTATTTAGGCTGTTAGCAATTAACTTCTGGGATTTTAATGATATTTTTTATAGGAATATATTGAGTAATGCATACTGGAAAATGCTTAAGCGAAGTAATCATGATGACATGATACTACCATTATTCTATGACAATGTTGTTAGCTTGCAATAACTGGTGGTTAACCGGTTCAACTGTTGTACAGATCGCGATATCGCTATGGATTAAAGTAAATGTAAATGTGAATGTTAGTGGGCGGTAACTGGTTTAGGATTTTAACCCACCATTGACTTCTAATGTCTCTACAAAGCTCTAATGGTAGTGAGTGTTCTCAAGTTACTCCAGTATGCAGAGTTTGATTATTGTAGTGTTTAATTCAAGATATTTTCACATTTTAGATTAAAACCTAAAATGCACTTGAAAGGAAGCATGATTAACTTGTTGAGGGTTTAAAAAAAGTTTAAAGTTACTATGCTTCAGTTCAGACCTTTCTGAGTATCACTGACTGAAAAGCAAATTAGTCACCCTACCCTATACAGACAAAAGTTTTTTATACTATAATGTCACCCGTGGACCTACGAAGGAGAGACCAGCAATGGTTGGTTAGCTGGCTAATACAGGCCTGTTGTCTGCCAGGAGTGACTGAGACAAGGGCAATTTATTTGAGGGCATTGCAAACAATGGGCAAGCTGCCAGGTCTGTGCGTGCGTGCGTGGGTATGTTTGTGCGTGCGTGAGAACAGCAGGGTTTCTGTGTGATTCACTCCAGTAGCCTCCAGTGTATCTAAACCTTAAAACTTCCTAAAGAAAATGTTCCATTAGAAAATAGATTAGCTGGATAGCAGTTAATGTAAAGGCCAACATCAGCTGGCTATAACCCACACAGTTAAGGCTTAAGACAGACAGTGACCATGCAAGGAGAAAAGGTTGAAGAGGAGCCAGGGGCATCAGCTGCTTTGTCAGGCTGGCTCCTGTTTATCACAATGACACAACTCGTCAGAACTATGCGATGCTGTGCATTTGGAGCTAGCATCCAACATTCACGTGGCAGATAGGCTGGTACTGGTCCAAACCCCACATCCTGCAGGCAATGACAGCAGCAAGCGTACAGAACATCTGGCACACAAGTCACTATTGAGACCAGATTGGGGATAATGATATAGCTGAAGGATTCAGGAATATGTTGTGGTTTAGGCCAGTGGTTCTCGACATGGGGGGCGGGGGGAGGGCTTAGATGCCTCAAGGATCCACAAGAATAAAAAAATGGGGGAATATCTTGTTTGTCTATTTTTTTATCTTGTTTTATCTTTAATAACACATGTATACAATATATTTCAGTGGTGTCTATGTGTATATATACTGTATATATTTTTATGTTGTGTTTAATTGGGTGCCATGGGTCAAACCAAGTCGATGGTTTGACCTGGTGTAGCCAAACATGGATTCTTTGGTATTTTGAAGCAAAAGTTTGTCAACAGATGCTCTGACAAGCCAGAACATGTTGAAAATGTAAATCCTGTCAGAGTAAACTTCCAGGCTCTCTAATAGTCTCCCCCTCATCTGCAGATGCACTTGAAGTTTGCCTCTGATAAGGCAGGCGGAAGAGGATCAATACTTGACCAATCAATCCAATCCATGATCAGTGAGATTAGGGAAGCAGAGGGATAGAGTGTGTGAAGTACTCTAGCATCCCCAAGCAGAGCCACACTTGAATGCAATTCCTATGTCCTAATTATAGGTCTTCATATCTTATTTCCTCTACAGATAATCATGAGAGGTGGAATCCAGCATCGAACCACAACTTTTTAGTTGCAGTTAATACTTTGAGTTTATTAACTAAATTAGTCTGTGTGTGTGTGTGTGTGTGAGAGAGAGAGAAAAGACTGAAGACAGTTTGTTTGACTGTGCTTGTGTATATTTTGTGTGTGTGTGTGTGTGAGTCTAAGAGAGAGAGAGAGAGAGAGAGAAAGAGAGAGAATTGGTTATTTTTTATAACGCATTATTTTAGACAGAGTCTAAGTGAAATGAATGCTAATGGCTACTGAAGTAGTTTACTTATTCGTTTTCTTTTTTAGACGTCCACAATATTGTGATTAATGGCAGCGCCCAACATCCCTCATTACTGTAGCTCACAGGCAGAGCTACTTCTGCTGTTGCACATGAAGGTCTGCGGGGAAAATGATGTGTATCATTACCTACCGTGTCTTTAGACGACACCGGGAACTCTATCATCCGCGCTTACGCATCTATTACAGTTAAAAAGAACCTCCCAGCGAGGACAGTTTTCCCATAACACAGCTATGCCTTTTGATAACCCAGTATGTTAATATGAAGCAAGATCGTCTTGAGGGTGTAAGTGCTTTTATTCAGATTATCTTTTCAAAGGGAAAAAGCGGTTATAGTTTGGGGGTACGTATTTAATATTAGGTTGGTTTCCCTAACAGACTGCATTTTAATTCAGCTTCAACTGTTGCATGAATTCACTGGGAAACACTGTCAGGTAAATAAATAAAACAGTTGCTCTGGGGAGGTTCAAAGAAACTGGCTTTTTGGTGCGGAGAAAGGGTTATTTACAAATGCAAATTACAATCCAGTAAGAAAGAAAATCGATACTTCTGACGATGCATATAGGATCCAAGCTCCAGTTATATCTTGAGGCACAGACAGGAACAAAGCCGAGATCTGTTGATAGCTGTTGTCCTGGGGTGTTTTTGGTCAAGTTTAATTATCGCCATTATCCAAGAAAACGTGCGGGAGTGAAGATACCTTTAATATTATGATACATATAAATCATGAGCCACGGGGTGAACAATATGATTTGAATTGATAAATCTACTTACAGCACACCTGGGACTTTTGTTTATACTTGTGGAAAACAATTAAAAAGTACAATAGCCAACCTTTATATCTCTTTCCTACGAGGCCTTGAAGAAGGTGTTACAAGTTGGTAAACAGCGTCTCCCATGGTCGGAAAGTAGGAAAGAGGTTACTTCAAATCTCTATCAATGATTACTCACTGCCCTCTGCTGTCAGTAGACCAGAACTGCGAGTTTGGAGAATTTTTTTTTTTTTACTATGAATAACCAGCCTGCAAAGAACAAAAAGCGTCTTGGCACAAAGGATCAACAACCCCCATGAAACTTTTATCACTGCATTGTACACAGATATGGCTATTAACGAAGAAATCTCTCTACACAGCATAGTTAGTTAATTAGTACGCAAGTTAATTAATTAATTAATTAATAAATATAGCCATCGATATAATGATACAATTACAAACAGAAAAGGTACAGAGGTTTCTTTGCACAAACTATATGTGAATATGAATTGCTCTCTTTCCTATTCTTGTACATCTATAAAGAGGGAGTGAGCATCAGCAGGAAGCACAATTTTATAGAAGGTATTAGTAACCTCACTCCCTCAAAAACAAGAAAGGAGTAAGACATGGACAAACAATGCATATGTCAATATGGAAAAAAAATAAAAAGAATTCTAAGCAGAAAGAAGTAGCATGCCATGCTGAGATAACTATTGCTTTCAGCCCATCACTAAATACAAAAGCAATGTTTTTGTTTTCTATCTATTACTTATGCTACACAATCATTGCTGTTCTCTTATATATTGTGTGGCTTTGCACTATACCTTCACCTTGATTGACAAAGGGCTACTCACATTGTAAAACTTGTATAAAACATGTCCAGTAGTACAAACACTGATTGAGTATCAAGGGGAGCTGAACTGTGACAGACAGACAGCAGGTTAATTAAAAACGACTGGCCTGGTGTTACCTGTCTTCATGAATTAATGCCAAGTCAGAGAGTAGATCCCCATGGAAACTCACCATGGTGTCACTCAAACTCCAACCATCAAAGAACCCTGGCTCACGCACAGCCGCAAAAATAAATTATTGAAGAGCATTCATAATTTTTGAGTGCTGAATACTAAACACTGATCTGGATAATTAACAAATCCAAGCAAGACAACTTGGTAAGGAAATAAAATAAAAAAGATAGACGCTACAGTATGATGAATTAGTATAATTTCTACCTTCCCTTCAAGATAAATTATTTTGACAAATATATAAATTAAAAAGCATTAGAAAAGTACAACTGATACTCAAATATGAAAAGGGGAACATGAATTTGACACCCACCAAGCAGGAATGGAGCTCTGATTCACAGCTTTGGACATTAGCATTGGCCCATTAACTGCATTCTGATTCTAATGAAATATAGTAGTAAAAATGTGGAAATGATGGATGCAATTGTCTTCAGTAAAGCATATTATCATACAAACATACTGAATTATCTGTCATGAATTTAAAGATAGGCTAATTTATACGGTAGCAGATACAAAAGGTAGCAATGGGCATAGCCGAAGAAGTGTCATAAATGTATTCAAACACTGCGATATTTTTGATAATCAATTTCACATTGCTGTCTGACAGTCAGCAATGTGATGCTGACTGTCAGACAGACAGTCAGCATCACATCACAAAACACAGCAGAGCCCACTTAAAAGCAGTCCTCTGCGCTGACGTCAACATAACTCACCATCATAATCATCATCATGCCGACTTCACAAAACACATAGGCCTATAGCTTCCTCCATCTCCTTGTCATTTTGGCTTTTACATTTATAGTTTGTATCATCTTCACTGAGATCAAACGGATCAAATCATGGTAACTCAGGTAGATCTGTGTTTTAGGTCCCAAATGGCCAACACACAGTCTGCTTATAAACGCAGTTATTATTACAATTACAATTACAATTAGGTCATTTAGCAGACGCTTTTATACAAAGCGACTTACAATCGCGCCATTGTATCTCCCTAATAACTTAGCGCTTGTAACTTTTGGCGTCACTGCGTGACCAGAGTGATTAAATTCTCTTTTTAGTAGTTTTAACAAAATCTACTTACAGGGGTTGAGTGACAGACTCATCCCTCTAAACAATAAAAACAATGTAAGATTGTAAATACGAGAGGCACAAACTAAGCCCTGAAATCGGCTACCCTAAGTAACATGTAATGACAAACGCACAAGGTTCCCATTGGAGACCACAGGTCGGATATTTTGGTCTTTTTGCGCTGCCGTAGCCAGTATAAAATATTTGTTAAACGGAAGTTCCGCCCCTTTTCATCCCCTCTCTGGCAGACAGTGTGAGTTTTACATTGCCCACACAAACAGAATGACTATTTCAATCATTAAACATCTTCTCTAGCAATTATAATTATTGCCAGATTTGTCCAAGATCTCGATTTGTGTATATATTATCCTGATGATCCGACAATTATTTACTGTGTACCATATTTCGTTCAGTTCTTAATAGCCATATTCTGACTTCCATCTTTCTCTACCCTTCTCCAGGGTTTAGTCCGCTGACACGGCAACATGGTGAGGACTTTTTTCCACATTAAATGCCTTTTAAAAGCCAACTATATATTATTGCATATAAGTATTTGCGTATAGGCCCAGCGCAGTTCGAACGAAATTATCAGTGTGTATTAGGCAAATAGGCTGAATGAATGTAGCTAATGCTAACTAGCATTAGCCTGCTAGTAGTAATGCGTAGTGCAACCGCCAAGGATCAGGCTGAAGGGACTCGATCTTCCTTTTGTTATTTAGTCCATCTATCAGATCTGGAAATTTTAGACTAGGTTATGATGCTTCGTGCAGTTTCAGGGCTCCATAACTGTCAACGTTTTGGATTATAATGTAATCATTTTATAGCAAGATAACTGGTGTTTTAGCTAGCAGGGGGAGGCTTAGTTGATGCAAGTTGTCCAAACATCTAAGGCTGTTGTGCCAGTGATGCATTTACAGGCTTGCTAGAATAAGGATGGACCAAGTACTGAGTTTCTATTTTTTGCCAGAAGTATCAGTTCCACCGGTCCACTGACAAACTTGCTCTTAAATGAATTGGTTAATATAAAAGTGCCATGTAGTGAGTTCTAAGGTTTAATTCAGTTAATCAGGGTCTCAGTTTTAATTGGTTTATCTTGTGCTAAACAGCCACGAAAAATTGAAGAAATCAAGGATTTCCTGCTAACAGCCAGGAGGAAGGATGCCAAGTGTAAGTGTTTTTCCTGTTTTGATCAATTAAATGAAAAGTAAATAAAATAGCTATACCTGCTTTTTATAGTGACCTTGTCCAAAAAAGAACTAGTGCTAATGTATGTCTTATACTTTCAAGAACTATTGATTTACCAATGACAATCTACTGCTATTGTCCCAAATTAAACAAATACATATATGTGACTTACTTGTAGTAAATTCTAATATACATGTATTATTCTTGCATGTCTTAGAGCCAGCTCCTAATGTTTTCATAATAGACTTATCAGTGTATAGACGACTGGTTGTCTCTCTACAGCCGTAAAGATCAAGAAGAACAAGGACAATGTTAAGTTCAAGGTGCGCTGCAGCAGGTACCTGTACACCCTGGTCATCACAGACAAGGAGAAGGCCGAGAAGCTCAAGCAGTCCCTGCCCCCTGGTTAGTATGTGCAAATGGCTAGTCACTTGTGCCATTTGTGAGCTTTCTGCTGCGCTCCAAAAATGACTGGACACTGGTTGGAAAGGTGGGATAGACTAGATTCCTGTCATGGGGATGTAGCCCACTCCGGGGGCCAGGGGGTGTATGCTTTGGCCGCTGCTCTGGCGATGATGCGCTATCCATACACGCAAGCCTGCTTGCAACAGGCTGCTTTGGTTTAGTGAACTGAAACGGAACTGTGCTGAACTATTTTCCAGAGGAGTTTGATTAATGGCATCATGGCATTTTGATCAAGCGTCTGTTTGATGATCGGTCATTGCCACAAATTGACTTGTAGAAATTAGCAAAAATTTTGCAGTAGACACTCGGTTGAGTTGTTTTCTGCTACATTCAGGTGAAATTATTGCACCCCTAGTCACTAAGACTGTAGGTATACCCTACAGTGGAACCTAAATATTCAATCTGAATTTTTCATTTGTCCTTATAAACTTGCCTTAGAATTAATTTTTTTTTTTTATACATTAGCCTAATTTGTGTTGATCATAAATGAAGCTATACAGTGCATATGATTTGGCAGTTACTATATAGATGGACAGGGAAGAGTTTCTACTATTGATTTGCCATTGTGCACATTACAGTATGCTGGGTTTATTTTGAGCTAGCAGTTTGATCAGCTATAGTTGCTATGAAATGTTGAGGTCTTGGTCTATCTACAGGATACAGAATCGCCTTTTTAGCATTTGTTTTACATGACATCTCACTGGAAACTGGAGCATGTTTTAATTTAACATTCATAAAAAATGCTATGGGACTGCATCATTACAACCAAATAAACTATTTAATTTAAAAGAATATTAAGCAGCAGTAAAAACCTATGTTGTACAAAATATTTGAGTTATCAAAGTAATATTGCATTTGGTAATTTAGCAGATACTAAAGCAGATGCTCTTCTCCCAACTATTTCCCCAAGGTTTATTAGTTCATAAACACTGTCAAGTTTGCCTTCCGGTTAGAACCAATTCCCATAATGTGCAAGTTGTCCAAACACAGCAGGCGTCTCTATGCCTGTGGTGCATTTACACACTTACAAGGATGGACCAAGTGCTTAACTTCACATTATGAGGATTCAAGTTCCACCGGTTCATGGACAAGAATAACATGAATGTGACCACTGTTTTAGACTAGATGTATAAATGCGACAGCTAAAGATATTTTTTTTTAATACGATTTTGGTTTTCTCTACAGGTCTGGCTGTGAAGGAGCTGAAATAGGACCTTTTTATGTACAGATAATTGTAATAAAAATTGGAAAACCGATGTCTTTCCCTGTCATTTTTTTTCCCAGTGTTCTCAATCTGTTACCAATCATCCAATGCTTTCATTCCACGTGCAGAACAAGGACATGTTGACCTTGTGTCCACTTGATGTCAGTCTTGAGCTAGAAATTCCATAATGTTATGCCCATAGTTCAGATTATTTTAGTAACACCTACATAATTAAGTTTATTAAATGTATCCTAGCTTCTAAGGAACATAACACTGGCAGTTGCTCTCCCTTCATGTGTTATGCAGTATTTCTGCCTAGGTCTGTGGTGATAACGATTTGGTAATTAAAACTGTTACAAAGGACTATTAAAAACTAAGCCCTTGGTTCATCAGTTGTCCTTGAATTAACGAAGTCCATACTTGGTTCTCCAACATGCGCTGACTGAAGTACTGCATATGACCGAATAAATCGTGGAATCTATAACCCTTTTTGCAGCCTGAAAGTTAACCCGTCTAAGATTAGGTCGCACCCATCGACCGTTTATGTATTGGTGCTAATACTGAACAGGTAATTAAAAGTTACGGTCAACGTCCGTTTACTAGTTTAATGAAAGCAAAAACGAGGAGCCACCCGACGCGTTTAATACTAAATTTCCATAACTTGAAGGAGTGTCACTGCACGCTCCCGCTATTTTCTCATGTCTTGTACCTACTGTTCTTGCGCGTTCCCGTTTGGCGACTGTCAGTGGAATCTCAGCAGTTCTCAATGCGTGCGTTAACGGACAGTGGCCGGAACACTGCCTGAGTTGTGTTCGCTCGCTTATTAAGAATTTATTTTATTTATGACAGATACTTTAGGCATTAACTTTGCCGTTGCTTTCGCGGGACTTGATTCATATTTTGTCTAATGCGCTCCCGTGTTGCTGATTGCACAAATGAGCGTGTCTCTTTATTTCCTTTGTTTGCTATGAGACCGGGTGAAGATACCAGGAAGCGGACCTAACTGTCCGCTTAACGAAGAGGGACCGATTTATGCTATAGCCTAACTTTTTGGGCCAAAATGTCTTCGACACGGGGGGATTACATTGCTCCTTGGTGGACTTATTGGCTTCATAATTTCCCTCATATAAATCTGAGGTTCCAACCCATTGACAATGGCTTCCAGCCTGAAGATGAGAACTACCAGCAGGTTAGTAGTGGAGCACCCATCCCATTATGGGCTATACTTGAGCGTTGACCAGCCTACGATCCTTAGTAGGTCTACTTAATTATGGAAGTAAAAGCTCACTCTTTCACATATTTTCTTATAATTTACATTACTTTTCAATGACTGAAAATAATGTCTATAGATATTGCATCATGTACGAAGTGAGCCATGGGCCGTTGTGCTTTTGATTGCAAGCCTTAGGAAAAACAAGTGCAAATTATAGAAACCTACAAAAAAAGTGATTTAAATCAATTCACGTGTCCTGAAGTGGCAAAACTCGGAACTCCACATAATGCACTCAAGCTTGACTCTGTTGTCGCTAATGACCTTTTAATGAACACATCAAGTTCTAAAAACGTTTTAGCATTTTTCTCTTTAATTTTCAATGGATCCAGTGAGACCAGGCAGAATCTAGGCTGCCGGGTGCAGAGGGGATAAGATGTTGCAGAAGTGTAGAACATCCTTCTGTAGAAGGCGGCCAGGGGTGGGGAAAAAAACACCTTTTCAGCACCACCCAGCCCCTCTGCCTTCCTTTGTATCTCACTGTTCATCCCCTCTCTGTGATTGTCAAGCCTTTCACGCACCCACCTCATGAATTATTGACACCAATTGCTAATGATGCAGTTACAGGCCAATTCAGCATGGTTAAGGCCATTACGCTTCCAAACACTTGTGATCTTGTCACAGTTCATATGGGTCACCTCTGTTTTGACTGTAATAATTGTCCCTGGAAGGTAAAGCAATTGTTGCTTAGTCACAACAAACTTTGTGCACAACTCTTGGTTGACCAGAGGTAGCCTACATGTCCAGAATTTATTTGGTTTAAATGTCCAACCAGGGGCCACCTAATGTTTGCACACCACTCTGTTCGACATAGTAGAACTACAATGTAATCTGCTGATCTTGCCGTTTAATGCTTACTGTAGCTTAATCTTGCATTATAACATATAACATTGACACTGATATCGATAAAACAGCTGCAGCAGTGTAGATAGATAGATACTTTATTGATCCCAAAGGAAATTCAGTGTTTTACATACAGTGCAATAGTGTAGACTATTAGGCCTACTTGACAGTTCTGTTCTTCCTTGGTATGATAGCAATGCTTTTCAGTGCTTAATAGTAAAACATTGTAAGTGTGCGACAAATTAAACACTTAGCGGAGGCATGTATTGCTGAGTTCACCCTGTTGTAGGGAAACTGCTGACATTGGCCTTCATTGCTATATCCACTACTGTGTATTGAGTAGTTCAGCTAGTTAAGTAGATGCCTTGTTAGAGGAATTCTAATTGGCTAGTGATAACACAGCCAATTGCAAAATCCCCTATTGGCCGTGGTCCATAGAATGCAGTGGAATGCAAGGGGCCACGTTCTTAGTCTGTTTTCTAGGCCTTTGTGTGTGTGCTTGCATGCGTGCATGCTAGCTATGTCGGGCCCACAGTTTCTCACCCTACACTGGACACTGCTCTTGTTGTTGGTTAAATCACCTGATCAGAGATTTCTATCTGAGAGTACATACCCCATTCTCAATGGCTGTAACAGCCTGCACGAGCAATTCTTCCATGAAGAAACTATATACTGCTATATCGCAGTCATTTGCAGTAGTCAGACAACCATGCCAAAACAATGGTTCTCAATGTGGGGGTCAAGACCCCCTAAAGAGCCATGAGATCTAATCTGTTATTACTTTTAATCTAGTTGTATTGTATGCTATTATATTCTTGGCCTGTGTGTGAGAGAGAGAGACTACATGTATGCTGTAAAATGTTATGTGTTATACCTATGAATTAGTTCTTTACAGTGGCTTGGTGTTAGCAAGTTTGAGAAGCACTTGTGCTCTGCTGCTGTCTGAAATGTATTCCTGTTCTTCACCTTGCTGTCCTGAGGCCCGGTGAATAGACTATTGGAAGCAGGACACAGCCAGAACACTCTCAGAAATAGGCCACAAGCCTAGTTTTTCCTCATAGGCCATCTTCGCTTGTGTGTGTGTGCGTGTGCGTGTGTGTGTGTATTTCCTGGCTTGCTCCAGCCAGTTTGTGTTAGCGTGTGGGGGAAGTGTGTCAATGTGCAGGTCAGCAGGTCTTGGTCCATCTGATTGATCTATTTCCTGTTTTGATCCACTCACCTGATGGTTCCACATATTACTTTCCTCACACACGTCCAGCTGAGTTGCTCTGATGGTGTTCATGTAACGGAGGCCAGTGGAACATTGAGGTGCTGAGCTGTGCAGAGTAAACCTCACTCCCCAACACCTAAAGAGACGTGCTAGTGACAGATGCTAGTGCCCATTGGGTTTTAGCCTCTTTGCTAACACATCCTCCTCCCATGCTGGGGCTCCGGGTTTAAGTCCAGTGTGGGACTCGACCGTTTGCAGTCAGACAATGAATGAGGACAATATTATTCAAAAGTAGACTTTTGACTTTTAGTTTACAGTATACCGCAGGTGTGGCAACTAACTATTACATTACATTAAAGCCATCAATAGAAGGGTAGATTATTCCTTTTCCAATAAATGGCTCATAAAGCATTCAGAGCAGTGACTGGGGGATTACTTTCAGCTCAGTGATTTTGATGTGATACAATGTTCATGGAGGCTAAACAATATTCATTATCCTAATTTAAAACTTAAAGAGAGAGAAAGAAATATAAAATCTATCAAATCTAATATGTGTATTCTATTTGACGATTTATCCGATCCTCCCCTTGCACTTGTTTAGCCTGCCTAATAGATTAGACTAGATCTGACGGGATCACATCGTCACTAATGCTACTGTTTTGGTGCCAATACAAATTATCTGAATGATCTGCCCTTAGATGTCTGGGGGCTTTCACCCCATATGACATGTCTGCCTTCCTCATTACAACAAAGAAAAACCCCTCAGTTTAGGGAACCAGCAGATTTGTGTCAGTTGTCACTCCGTTGTCCACCTCAGACATGATCTGTATTGAAAGCCGCCCTCAGATGCTACTGATGTCACTACAGTGGCGTTCAATGGTGTGGGAGGGAGGTGAGATGAACAAAGGCGCGTGCATTCGATTAAAGAAGCAATCGCGAGCTTTTAACACACTCAAATCTTTCTGCTTCACTTGCTCAACTGCTTGTTGAGCGCTGTTACGCCCGAGTGCTTCCAAACAGTCTCGTCCCCCTGACCTCTCCTCTTTCTGTCTTTCTTCCTTCTCTCTCTGCCTTATCTGTCTTTTTCTTTTTTTTCTTCTGTTGTTTGCCAGCACTCCTCCCTTATCTCGAACTCCCTCGCTCCTGGTTCTCTTTTATAGGTCAAAGCACAAGGAAGTATAAAAAGAGGACGTGCACACACTTGTCCCCTTCAGCCCCAGAAGGTCATTAACCCCAATGTGTCTCCTTGGTGCTTGAAGGCTGGAATTGGCATTACCTGATTTGCTAGATGGTATGGCCAAGCCCTCCTATAGGGAGGTCCGTCCATCCTCAACTCTACTACCAGCTCTACAAACAACAATCTGATAGGTTAGGAAAACACGGAATGAGCTGAGATGTAGGAGAACATGGCCTTGTTTTGCACTTTGTGTGTGTCATGTGACATGTCATACAGGCTAGTGATCAGGAGAATGAAAATACGTTTTCCTGTCAAACCAAGTGCATGTGGGGATATGCCGTTCGCCAGGGGTTTGTTAGCCTCACAACAATGCGGTGTGAACTGAGGACAAGTGGGTTCTTGCACCATATGAAGATCTATGCGCCAGTGGAGGAAAATAGGGGGGGGATTTCTTTTTGTGTGTGTGTGTGGGTGTAGCACCACAGTCATGGCTCCAATTTCCCCCCTGGGGTTAGGTTTTGGGCTTTAGACGCAAGGAGGGGTGAGAAAAAAGGCAGATAAGCCTGTTTGGTACAGTCCTGTCATGTCATGGCAAGCTAATGTAATAATTGTAGAGAGGCATTCTTGTGTCCAGAATTACCCTTTGTGCTTGCAACCAGCTGTAAAGAACTGTTTGCTCTTCCTGCACCTGAGTGCCGAGTGTCCCACACTCCTCTCTACTCCCCCTCCCCTACAGTTGTGTTTCAACCATAAACACCAAGCTGGGGTGAATAATATGCTATAATCGAGTATTGTACCTTTAACCCCTGTCTGGACATTGAGCCAATATTTCACTTTTGCTGTTTATAAGGATTTCATGAGGATTTATTCTGACACAAACACACGCCATACCTCACAAAGCTCCGGAGACATCATTTTTGTCATGGCAAGCAAAGCAGTGGATGGTGGCCAATTTGAGGAAACCTCTAGCCATTGCCCCGTATTTCCCCCCATCCTCCTCACCTCATCCACCCATGGGCTGCTCTGCTGGGACACTGGGAATAGTGTCCCAGCTGTGAGTGCAGTCAGGCCCCTGGCCTCCGGGTGCTTCCCCCACTATCGGATTGTACGAGGCAGAAAGAAGGAGTGAAACATGGAGGCGGTGGTGGAGGCCTCCCAGAGAACTTCTCAAGTCACTTGGTAGCCTCATCTTGCCTTTTCATATACAAACATGCCGTAGTCTAGTAGTAAAATTGCCTGTCGATAACAGCTCCGTAGTTGAGTAGTTTATTTTTTTAACAAGAAAAGATACTGTATTTCTCTCTAGTTAGGGGTAAGAGTTAGACTTCAAGAGTCACGCCTGTCAACGCTAATGCTAATGGAAGTGGATTTTCCTTACCCTTTCTCGTCTTCTCCATTGTATAACTGACCTGACAGACATTTGACTTCTATCTGAAAGTCAGTCACTGTGCTTTTAGCAGAGATACACACACACACACACACACACACACACACACACACACACACACACACACACACACATATCCATAAACACAGTGCCTAGGGTGTTACACCATCTACACTCAGCTGTCCACCACCTGCCACAGAGCAGCAAGACCTCTAGAAGCCAGCCTGTGTCTCTTAGTGGGCATTTAGCACCGCCTCAGCACTGTGGAATTTGACGGCTGGAAGGCTTCAGCTCCACTTAGCGGACTCGCTTCCGCCGTTATGTATTAATTATGGTCACTTCTCGCTTGTCAGCATTAGATCTTTAGAGGCACTTTGTGGCGCAGCAACACAAATCCTTGTATCATGCAGCTGTCATGTCACTCATTCCACAGTGTCCTTCATTCCTCTGTTTCTTTCCCCCTGTTGACTTCAGTCTATTCTTCCCAGCACAAAAATGAGCTCCAACAAACTGACAGTAGGAGGCTCTGATAGTGAAGTAGAGGAAGAGGTTTCAAAAACAGGATATTTCAGAGCCAGAGGACAATGTAATTGCAGATCCAGATGTTGTATTTTCTAATACTACGTACATACACAGTGCGGGTCAATTTGACCCATAACATAATGGATATAATTCATTTTTAGCATGATAGGAGGGTTAAATCTCCATGCTTCTGGACACTAAGAACTCTCACATAGTGTTTTCATCCCTGGTGGCTTTCACTTGGCCTCTGATGCTCAGGGACCAGGGGGTCTCGGGGGATTGTAAACGAGTCCCCCAAAGCTTTCTGGGTCATTTGTTCTCCAGGTTGTTCCTGCCTCTTCATGCTCCCTTGCCTCCTGCTTCCTTTGTCCTGTAATCCCTTGGTTACTAGTGTGTGTCTGTGCTCACGCTTATCTGTCTTAAGAATTGTGTAGACTCCTTCATGTCTTTCTATAACTAGCCTTATAACGGACCATGCATTCTTAAAATAGAAAAACTAACAGTGTCTGTCTATGTTGTGTGTATGTGTATGTTTTAGAAGCACAATGTGTTTGAGCTACTTTTATGATTTACCATACTTTGACGTTCTGTTGCCGCTTAAACGCAAACTAGGACTGTACCTTTTAATTTGAATATACTGTGGATACCAGAAAATTTGTTAACGTCACTTTCTCTGTCTGTCGACACTTAAATGAGGCCATTAGTCAACCACCGGCACAGAGCTATGTGATTTGTCTTTTCAAGCATTGTGTGTACATGAATGTTCATGAACGTTCCGTATTAATTATTGCTTTGTTTATCAAATGATAGTGTTTTGAAATGATAGTGTTTTGAAATGATAGTATAGCAGTGACTCAGCCTCAGGCCTAAATCATCTACGATGAGGAGAAATTGGACGGTATACTGAGTAATGAGGGGGGTTTGGTCCGTCTGTGGCAGCCATATCCTACATCTTTGCCTTTGTTTGCTCCTTCCTTTCATTCCTTTTTTCCTCAACTGTCTTGAGTGTATCCGCTACACAACCTCTCTCCATCTTTTTCTGTAGGCTTTAAGAGTTGGTTAGTCATGTGTCATGTGTGTCTCCTACCACTCAATGTGTGTTACATAATTTAAAAGTGATTATTTTTGCACCTCACTTGGCTAGCTGAGACACAAGGACAGTGGGTAGGATGAGTGAAAAGCAGACCTAGAAGCATAGGTCCCTTATATCTCCACAAAAAAGGAAAATAGAAGATAATAACAATAATAGACGTATTCCAAAATTGATTTTTTTATGTTCTGGAAAGGTTCTATAAGCCATGAGGTCATCAAACTTGCTTGACTAGCAAGGCGTCAAGTAAAAGAAAAAAAACATTTAAATTGATCAAATTAGTTAAGATGTTCACCATCCAACGTCACTCGTCAACAGTCCCGTCCCCAAACCCCTCTAGAAACCCTTGTCCTTCTCCTTTTTGGCCGAGCCACATTCCCTGTGCTCCCTGGGCTACGGAGCAGTCACAAGACCAGGCAGGGTAATTTCAGCAGGCCTGTCACATGCTGCCTAATTCAAATAGGCTGTTATAATTCTCCCTTTTCACTCATCCTCTCTCTGCAACACAAGGGCACCCAGCTAACCTGCCCGTTACCATAGCGATTAGAGCGGCTGCGGCCTCTATGTATGTATGTGTGTGTGTGTCCCTGTGTGCGTTCAGTGCCTTGTTTGTTCCAACAAAACGAGCCAGTCCTCGTGGCATCTCGGACCCCCGAAACCCCCACTCCTTTTATCTATTGGCTCCCACACAACACACACACACACGCACACAAACCCTGGTCTCATTTAATGTGTTCACCTCAATTACACTGTAGACCCCCTTTACCCTCAAGCCCCCCTCCGCCCCAGTCATCACCACAAACCTCTTCCTCACAGAGGCTTTCTCTCTCTCCCTCTCTCTCTCTCTGGCTCTCTGGCTCTCTCTGTTCCTTTCGTTGAATGAACACACACACACACACACACACACACACACACACACACACACACACACACACACACACACACACACACACACACAGAGGCTACTAAAAGGCAGAGAAATTGACCGTTACCTCTGCAAATGTTCCACCCACTTTCCTGGGGCCCTTCAGGAGGCTGAGCAGGCTGACCATGGATAAGAGCCAAGGTTCTGACCTCGCGCCCCCAGTTATCTCCTGGGCCGGTGCCGACCCCCTCTTGACACCCCCTCCTCCTCCATTCATCTTCCTCCTCGATATTGATTTCACCAGATGATGTCCCCCACCCCCCCAGTTCCCCTCTCTCCACACGAGAGCCATGTAGCCGTGAAATGGGACAAGATAAAGGCATCGCAACCCAAATAGATGGAGGGGACGGGGGGGGGGGGGGGGGGCGCGGGGGGGGTTTTTTTTTTTAAAAATTATCGGAGGCGGGGGGGGGGGGGAAAAGTTGT
>JAOEHI010025082.1:0-26287 GCA_025447815.1 Percopsis transmontana
TTTTTTTACTTATAAAAATTTCACATAAAATATATATATTTATATATATATTTTTTTTTTTGAGAGTTGTGAGAGAGAGAGAGAGAGAGAGAGAGAGAGAGAGAGAGAGAGAGAGAGAGAGAGAGAGAGAGAGTGGTTAATTATGGTACAGGGTGACGGAAAACATCTCTCCAGGAAATATTAACTTAGTTATGGCTCCAAATGTTCAGCACTGGTGACATACCTCTCTCTGGGAACTGGGATCGCCAGGCACACCACCTTGACTAGACACAGAGAAAACAACCACAACCAGACCTTGGAGAGGGATAAGTATAAGACGAAAAAGTAAAAGGAATAAATTATTTCATTAAAGCTAATTTGTCCACAATTTTGAAAAATTATCACCTGCCTTTCAAATTAACTGTATTTGCACAAAAATAACGTATTAAAATGATTAAATTCTCCTTGCATCACAACTAAGGAACCTAACAGAGCCATGTGATATTCTGTCAGTCTTGAGTGTGTATAATTCAACAAAGTTTAGCTCAACAAACCTGGGAACACAACTTTCCTCTTTAATGTATTAATAATAGAGGAGCCGTGCAGAAACACTCGTTTTCCAGACTCGGAAGACTCAGAAGTGCTTTCCTAGAGAACTAAAGGAAATCATTGCTATCAATCAGTCCAGGTCAAACTCATCAACATGCTTAATGATACGGAATTTGAATGCTAATAAAAGTGCCCTTGAGTCCTTCCCTCCTTGACACCAACCTTACCTGGAACCATTTATTAGCTGCTTTTGTCCACTCTTGTAGCAGTATTTCAATAACTTCATAGAAAGAAGGCACAAGGTTGTTTCTTTGCTAAGACTTTGAAGGACGCCTTTAACATTTGCAGCACACTGCTTGTCCGGCCAGACTGGCACCGCCAGTGATTCAACACGGGGTGGTCTATTTTACCATTTCCAATATCACAGTAACGTCATACATGCAGTATATTCCCATAATGTCTCTCTTCACACCAGCTATGAGCTACACTGAAGTGCACTTCACTCGTACCATTCAAGGACCATATGATGCCCTTCACCTCTGTTGTGGTCCTGCGTGCCCTAAAGGAATTCCCCATCACTCGAGAGGCCTCAGCATACCCTCTTTGGAGGGGGCCAGCAGAGCGTGTGATGTCTCCCCGAGGTGCTTTGTCAGAAAGCTATTAATAGATTCATGGGACATCCTCCAACCGTCCAGCACTCCCAGCTCCATACGCCTCATTCCCAACACACATGGGCACACCTCTGTTAGGCATGCCCTGATGCGGACGCAATAGGCACTCATCCATGCTGTTGTGTTTAGAGAAGGGGAGCACAAAGGTAAAAGGTGTCATGCTGACTGCCTGTAGGCAGCAGGGCTTTTTTTTTCCCTTTTCAGAATTTAAAGAGGCAGTTCACATAAAAGGGCTCCTCCAGTAGCATGTTTTAGTGCAAACCCTCCACTGCACATTTTCATAGATCAAATTCAGTTGGGTTTGAGGCGCGTGTGCCTTCAAGCCCCTACGTCATGAGGGTGGTGCTATTGAGCGACGGTTAGATGGGGGACGTAAAACAGCAGGGCAGTATTTTGGTGTGGGAAACAATTTCATTATCACACCGGGATGCCAGCCAAAGTGTATTGTGACTCTGCACTGCTTTTAATTATCAGTTGATCAGCACTTGGGATTGGAGCAATTACGGCAGTAACAATTACATTAATTTAACGAAATACTGCAGATTTTGACACACATTGCTTACGCTGCTCCTAAATTATGGAACAGCCTACCCCTCCACATCAGGACCTCACCTAATGGTGGACACTTTCAAAACACATCTGAAACACACCTGAAAACAGGTCTTAATCTTTATTCTTTGACATTATGCATTCTATTTGTGTTGCCTTTTATTTTTTCTGGATTTATTTTTTTGTTATTGTTTCATATATTATTCCCAGCCCTTTAGAGCACATTTCTTTTAATTTGTGCAGCACTTTAGTCAACATCTGTTGTTTTTAGCGTGCTTATATATAAACTTGACTGGACTTGACATCCCTAGAAATGACTAAACCTAGCTAATAACCAACAAAGCTATTCACCTGATCTGATGATGAGCTGTCTGGATAAACTGAAGGAACATCTCTTGAGTGACATAAGCCTTTTAGCAGAAGCCACCAAACATCTGCTTTGAGAAAGAACACAAACTTTGATTCTGAGCTTGGCAGCCAAGTAGACTATGACACATTTCTGAGATTGTTGTCATGGTGTGTAGTTGCTTCACCCCCAAATCCCCCACCCCAGCTACCTCAAATTGAGCAGCCCCATCCTAAAGCAGAAACACACACCCCAGTGACTATCACATGTAGCTTTGTGCCCCTGCAAAATCAATAACTTGATGGCATTATTGGACTAAGATAAAGCGACGGAAATAACAGAAGATGTTTCATGTTATTAGAGTGTTTTTTGCTTATTAACTGAATAGGCCCTTCAAGGAAATGGTTTTACATGTGTAACAGGTCAGACATAACAATAATACAATGTAATGCATTATCTAGCACCAGATAGTCAAACATTTTTGAGCCTGAGAGAGAAAGACTAATGGTGGTTTTCAACCCTTTGTGCCATCTTGCAAATGAAGTTGACACAAATTGTTTGTGTATCGCGAAAAATGGATTTCTAATAAAACATGATATAAATTATATTCAATCAGATTCACGACTGTGTACAGACTGTAACTAATTGCCATTCTCTATCACCGTGACATCAGATTGATAGAACATGGCATACCGTTCAGACAAGATCTCTTGAATTGCTAAAGACCACTGCTGTATATTTACAAGAGCTAATAAACTGAATGTCCTGTGTTGTACTGAGATACTTTTAATCTACTGCTTATATGAAATATGTTCAATCATGTGCATATTACAAACCCTCTGGTTAAGTTTAATATGATCAAGACTGCCCCAATATATTAGAATCATTCTGACAATTACACTATAGACCACTGGGGGTATCAGAAGAGAAAATGTGTGGTTCTCTGTTTGTGTGTGTGTGTGTGTGTGTTTGTGTGTGATAGAGAGAGAGGCAGTGCAAAACCAGGGGCAGGATTAATCGCCATTTTCCCAATGACCTTTTTTCCTAACCCAGTACAGTTAACTCCCTCTCTCGCTGGCCTTCTGGACCAGAGACAAGCCAAGACTGCTCTGTTTGCATTTCACCCACCAAAATCACTCACTCTCCCCAAAGCATCATTCACGAGGTCAGTCAGTGTAAACATGCTTTGAGCATCTTCCCCGTGTCTTTTCATACCCAACTGAAACAAAAGTGACCTTCAGCAGAGAATGTAGAATATTGCGGCGAAGAAATCATCACCCATGCAATCATGGCTCACTTAGGAGAATGAATGTAGCTCCTTCACCAGCGCAGCTTAAGAATTAATATCACCATATGTCATCCCCTGGCTAAGTTAATTTATTGACCGTAATGTTTTTTTTTTCTGACAAAAAGTCTGTTTTGTAACTGAATGCTCTCATTAAAAATCTGGGATGTAGTGCAACCTGTATTTTCTCCTGCCCATTCGGTGTTCAATGTATATACATATGTGTTTAGATATGTGTTATAGCTATACTCCTCCACCACAGTTTTTTGCACCTGCGGAATCCTGAGTATTCGTCACACACAACTGCACAATGAATGGCAGGAGGGGCACCGCACTCCGTTCGGGGTTTGAAATCAAAAACAGCAACGCTGATTGGTTGAATCCCTCACACACCTGACTGCTCCTCTCACACTCTCACAAGCTTTTACTAAGTCGAAGTTGGGGTACAGGCAGAAAATTAACAATAGAGGCAAAGACACAGGAGGGGAGACAAGACGGTAACAGGTAACACTAAGCAACAACAAGGTAAGGCTTGGCTGGAGTAAAAGTCAACCACTTAGCAACAAGAGACTGGAAACACGGGGTATAAAACACACGGGACAGACACAGGTGAAAGAAATTACATCATTAGGGGTAAACACAAAACTAAGGAACTGGATCCCGGCTGGGATGGTGACACATGCTGAGTGACGGTGATTCTGTTCGCCTGAATTCAAATTGAATTGAGCCAATTCTGGCCCAGTTTTGAGAGATATTATGCACTCTTACTCACATGGTGCACATCATAATGCATAAAAAAACCTTACTTCTTCTTTTCAAAGGCATGTTTTTTCATAAGTAGGCCTAAATAATAAAATCATTTGTGATGCGGAGCCAAGTAAAGACGAGGATATCAAGCTATATCAGTATGCCTTTCCAAATAGTTATTATGTGAATGTGAATAGTAAATTATGGTAACCCTTAGGAGCACAACGGAAAATGTCTCTTTGTTCAGGTAAGGCCTGATGATGATGAAAACCCTAACTTAATAAGTACGTACGTGATTACAATATTGTAAGTGGCAGTAGATCATAAGATAAAGGCTAAGGTGAGTCTAATTTGTCTGGGGAAATCTGTGGCTAAAGACAATCCTACCTTGGATGTGTCCTTCTCCAAGTCTAATTAAACCTGTGTGATTGCTACAGTAAATCAATTACCTGTTTTACAATGCCATTTTAAACCTACACTGATTATACATGATATAAGTGATATAACATTAGAAATTGTAGTTCTGTCTCACATATTGCCACATTGCTGGATTAATTACACATTTTATATTTTTTTATTATATTTTATATATAAATTATAAATTGTATGATCGCATAAGGGAACAGTTCCTTTTTGCTTTTTGTTCAGTTGGACTTGGCTGCTCTCCTGACAGACACTGTTAGCAGGTATGTAGCATATTGAGCTACACTCTTCAAAACCTTCTCAAAGGGAACGAGTTGGCTTGTCTGCCAGGGCATCAGTCTGTTTCATCTTAGTTATCGTCATACAAGTCATGCCAATCTATACTGTAAGGCATTGCCTGGCATGAAGCTATTCAAACGGAATGGGGAATAGTCAAATATTTATAGACTACGCTGACTTGCTGTGGTTTTAGAAAGCATTATCCCTCATCATACTGACAGGGGTCATTTTGAGAACAACTGTAATTGTACTCTGATTGTGTTTCAGTTTGTGTTTCATTTGTTTTTAATTTTGACCCCAGTCAGCGGAATTGAACTTTTATCTTTTATTAAACCCTCAACTCTAGTTTCCGTAGGTCTGAAAGTCAACGGCAGATGAATACAACTGTGAGTTTACAGTTGAGTGTAACTGTCATCGTTTTATCAAATGTTCAGTTCTGCTTCAAGTGCCTTCACCCTCTCAACTTTAAAGTGAAGGAAACTGCTCTCGATTATGGTAGGCTACTTAAGGCAAAATAGTGGGCATTGGTTGAACACTACATTTACGTTACATTTACAATATGGTACATTTACATTTACATTATGGTAATTATACAGTGAACTACAGTATATTGGGAATAATACTGTCCACAAGGAATTTGGACAGCACTTCAAAATGTCTGACACCCATGGATTAAATGACAAGTAATTTCAGTTTAAAATGGAATAGAAAGGCAGGAGCTGATGATATAATTCTAAATGCATGCCAAGCCAGCCTACACTATACATACATACATACATACATATACAAATACATGTTTGAAACGTTTTTGAAAAGTGTTGTGGCTGAACATCAAAGAAGATGACAATTTCACACATTGTGCTAATGGTGGATATAGGCATAAAAACACGTATCACGAAACCCATACAGTACTGTACATACTGTACTCTCAATTACTATAAAATAAGTGTGGTTTCCTGCAAGAGGATGAACTAAGAAGATTAATCAGCTACAACAGAAAGTTGCATTTAAGCTAAAGCAATTATATGAATGCCGCCAAGAACTGTGGTTCTCAATGAGGGGGTTGGGTCCCCCTGTGCGCCCATACAATGCTTTTTTGGGGGCGCATGGGATGATATCAATATTGTAAAATAATATTTTGACAATATTTTCCCCTAGTGTTATTACCTTTAATAAAATATGTGCACAGTTGTTCCATGTTTTCATGGTGTTAATGGTTCTATGCATGTATTATTTTATAACAGAAATGATTCCTGGGCACTATGAAAATATATTATATTAATGACAGAGAATGTCAAGAGGTCAGCAGGTATGGACCGCATGTGTGTGTGTGCGTGTGTGACTTTGTGTTTGAGACAAACCTTCCAAAGATGGCAGTCCTTTCAGAATGAGACTGTCTTAGGAGGAAGGGTTGATGGGTGTGGAACGGCGTGACATGGGGCAGGTTTATACGTGTTTCCATTCCTCTGTCATGCTCCTTTCATGGCAGACTGGAGCTCAAACACATCAGCGCATTATCATTCAGTTATTGTACGCTGTATACAGTGACAAAAAATGTCTGGCTCCCTACTGAGATGTCAGTAAAATGTATTTTTTTTGTGGCTTGGGCATTGGTCATGGCAGTTCACTCGCACAAAAATCAACAAATTCTGTGAAAAATGCAAAAACGCTGGACTATTTCATGCTCATATTTTATTGTAGACTGAGGCGGTCTGATGGAAAATCTAGATTAGGCATACTGCTGCCTCTGTGGGTGGCAGATGCTCTTCACTGATTTCCCTCCTCAAAGTGGTTTCTTTCTGAAAGAAACCACCTCCTATTAGACATGCAAATGTGTAATACGTAGGTGGTTACCGATTTCTGCCATTCTGGAGTCCATACACCGTGCAGCACACATTAGAGAAACAGTGCCACCCAGTGGTCATATTCAATATTCCACCATGTGTTATTAAAGGTCGTTTATGTGATTAGTCTCGTCTGGTTTTAATGTTCAATCATTATTATTAAAGACTACACTGACTATAGACTTAGAATATACTATTCCAGTCTGTCTTAACGAATGTATTGGACCTTCAAATATGACCTGACCCTGATCTTTTATTTAACAAGTGCTCTATGTTTCACAGTGAATGTGTTTGGTAAGCCAACCTCCAGGGCCATCTAAGGTAACATTTCCAAGAGCCAAAATCTTAAAATGAAATGACAACCATGTCATGTATGTCCCATGAAAGACAGTGAATTTATCTGGGTGTTGTTCACAGTTCTCAAAATGTTTGACGTCAGAAAACCACTCTGTGTTCATCAGACTAATTATGTTTTGTTGTGCCCACAGAACTGACTCACAAAAGAACAGCTGCAGGTTTTGTTGCACATACAAATGACCAGGCATAAATCACAGACATGTGCACATATGTGCTCCATTAAAGTTATCATAACAACCGAAAGATTAGGGTAACCAAATACATGTAACAAAAAAAACATTAATAAACAATATAGAAAGAGAAGATTGTGAGCTGACTAAAAAACACACACAAAAAAATAAAATCAATAAAAATAAAATACAGTACAAGGCTACTATCATACTTACATGTTCATGCATATGCATACAAACACACAAACACACACACACGCAGATGATGTAGAAAATTTTTGCAAAGAGAAGACTCATAAATAATACATTGCAAGTTACTATTCGTTTAAATTTAACTACTTTGTTGACACTTCACAACCCCAATGAGGTGGTTCAGTGGCCGGTAACAAAACTGCTCCAGATCTAATCTGCAGAGAGTATATTGGAGTGCAAGCTATTTGTGTTTTGATAATTACATTTTTAACAATTCAACAAGGTTCAATAAGTACATCTGCCCCACATGATGCCACAGAACCATTTGTCAGCAAAAACCTCCAGTAATGCGCGGAGTGAATTAGAAACTAAAATTAGTATTTGATTCTTTTCTGAGAACCACATGCAAAAGCATGACTCATCATGTTGTGGATGCAGAAATGAATAGGGCATTGATCTGCTATTATATGAGAGCAACACTTCTAATTTGTTTGTAGAACTTTGACAGAAAAAACATTTGCATATATATTACAAATGCCTTTAGATATAGACCTGAGCAGAATTCAAACCAATTTTGCTGCAGGTTTGAATTATGCAGGCCTACTAATTAAAACCTAATAATTAGGTAAATGTTTTTTAATAATGTTATAAGTAGAACTGAATATTATCACCTACCTACCTTTTGTGGGCCTTGTGGCACATAAAAAAAAGTTTTACATCGTCTGCAGTAAAAATAATAATAATCACTTACTGCAGTAATGCAGTAAGTGATTAGTATAAATAACTTCCCTAATTGCTTAAAAAAACAAAAACCCCAGAGTCAATCCTCTGCAATTCTTCAAAATTAATGACAGTAAATCTGCATGTGACTTTATTTATTTCAGCATCGTACAGTAAGAGGAGTGTAGTGTTTATATTGGGCCGTAAAGTACAGTGTCAAGTATAGGCACGAGTGTGGAATTTAATATTTACTGTATAAGCTTCATACTTGTTCTTCAAGACCCTTTGAGAATAAGTGAACAATCATTTGTGATTATTTACCATTTCCTGACCCAAAGCATTTTCCAGTCCTGTGAATCAGCTCACCATTGGAGCTGACTCCCAGTTTTCTAGATTTTGGTTTTTTTTTACTGTATACTCTTATATTTTTTTATATCTAATCTTTTCTGCCAATAAAGTTTTTTCTTTAACAATATATATTTTGTTATTTTTGTTATTACAGTTATTCTTATGTATTAAGAGTAAATACCCTGACCAGTGATTTGTGATTAACCATTATTGACATAAAAAATAGTGCACGCACCATCACTCACTAATAGCCTAATAAATTCTCTCTCTCTCTCTCTCTCTCTCTCTCTGTCTCTTTATGTTCTCTCATCATGCTCTATACAATGCCCCTCATTGTTCTGCTGATGATGAACAACCGAGGTGGTGGAAGCCAAAGTGAGCTCCTTCTGAGACCACACAAACGGAGCAGTTTCAATACCTCTCCAGAAAGATTCATTACAGCAATTAACGCTCTGCTTTCTCACATTCTCCTGCAAAAATTACTTCTTGCAATTTCTCCAGACTCTCAGCAACACAGCCTGCAGTAGTTCTGCTGGCACTTGTAGTGGGTGGCTCTACCGCGGTTCCATTTTTATCAAGGTGGACATCACTAGCTTGGATAATCAAATCCAACAGATTGTGCTTGGAGAAACAAATTGCCTCATTTAACCATGAAAATGATTGAGCAAAAGGATGACAAACAGAACAGAGAGGATTTATCAAAGCTGTTTACTCCCAGACAAAAAACGCTGCCCGATGGATCCATTTGAAAAATTGTTTTGTTTAGGTTCAATTTATCATTTCATGATGTATTTATTCAAAAACAAATCTGTAAGATGGTATTGAAGAAAGATTCAGCATGGCAGTTATTAATTTGACCATTTAGCAGACACTTTTATCTAAAACGATTTACAATGGGTAGTTACAATTAAAAGTAGGCTATTCAGGAGCAGGATGTCTTGCAGGTAGGCTGAGCATGTCAGGGAATGAACCTGAGACCTATTTGCTAAGAGCTAATCGCCCTAATCACTAACCTATCCTGCTCCCTAAAAGCAGGTAATTCATATTACAACAAGGTCATTTAGCAGAAGTTGTTATACTGTATAAGTGATTGTGATTGTGATTGTAATTCTATTTGTAAAAGTATTAATGCTGAATAAATCACAGAAACCTCCTACAGTATATACAACATGTATGGAGTAGCAAATGTTTAGAGCATAATAATATTTTCCACTTATTAACATCTAGATTTCTGGGAAAGATTTTTCATAACAGGAAACACTAGGCTACATGTTGATGATGTTAACATGATAACACGATGTACTGTTAAACTGGCAAAAGACATTGGAGAAAATTCCACAAAACCAAATATGGCACATAATGTATTATGTACATTTTTTGTTTGTTTGTTTTTTATGTGTGTTTTTTGAGGCGAAATAAATTTTTATGTAGGCTTTGCCACATCTATCTTTTTTGCTTCATGTTTTTCAATGTTATAACAACATTCAAAGGCCAAATGTTCTAAATGCAAAAATGAAGTAATAATAAAATAATAGGGATAGTGTAATGGTCTAGGAGTTGGACTCCCAGCCGGAGGGTCTTGGGTTCGAGCCCCAGAGTTGGCCTACCTGTAAGCATCCTTGAGCAAGATGCCTAACCCCTATCTGCTCCATGTAATAACAGCATGCAATTGTGAGCCGCTTTGGATAAAAGCTTATGCTAAATTATCTATTTGTTAACAAAGTTAACAAAGCTCTAGGGACAAAACAGAAAGTATACCATGACCACACCCCAGAGGTGTTACTCACCTTACAATGAATTTATAACGTAACATAACATAAATAAACATAATTGGTGTTGCCCATCTTAAATCAAAGATGATTAGTGAAAAATGTTCCCTGCATATTCACATTACACATTCCTTTTTCACATGTAATCACAGGTAATATTCAAACCATATGAATTCTCTAGTCACACAAACTATGCTTGAGAAATCCATAAAAATGTTATGCTACATTTGAATTTACACATAGACAATTTGAATTTACACATAGACAAAATGGTGCTGTGAGGTCATAGAGCAGTTACAGAGATAGGACTACTGTATCAAATAATGCCAAATGTTTCCTAAAACATCACGGAACCCCACAGTTTTTACCAGCAGTACTGAATCTGGTAATCAATCTGATAATTTGTTCCTCCACGGGGACAGGAGATAAGAGCTAAGAAGAAAATCAGGCAGATGTATTTAATACATGTTGGTGAGAGCAGATATACAACATCATAATATAGAGGCCTGCACAACATAATTCCATACCTCAGCTTTCAATATTCGAAGGAATAAACCCTAAACTGTAAGAGATACGATGATCCATCTTGACAGCAGATACTTTTTTTTTGGGGTACCTGTTTGAAGACCATAACAGGATTCTGTATGACATGCAGTTTCTTGTAGTTAACGTTTTTGTTTATTGGAGCTTTCGAGAGAGTTTACCACATATTCCGCTAGAGTGAGATTTCATACAACATTGTTTGCTTGCAAAACAAAAGCTTAGGAAACTGGCACACAGATCAAAAGCAGAAGTCTGTGATTTGGAGAGTAGCGTGTTTGCGTGAGAGATTTCTACGAAGGTTTTTTTTAATTTTCCCTGCAAGCAACACAAAATCCTATTGAGCCAAGCCAACCATATTTCTTGGAATTTGAATCCAACAAAACATTTGGAGAAAACCCAGTTGCAACCCTCAACAGAAATTGTTGGCTTACTGCCACGGTATTAATGCAACATAATATCTTTTCATCAAAGATAGACAGACATTTTAGACCACAGATGCCATTAAACTCTCATATTATACGTCACACTGATTTTTGTTAGCAATGCTTTTCCCTGTGCGTACTGTTTTGCCTTCTGGGTTATCAGGATTTTTCAGATGATTTAGGTGACAATTAATTCATGACACATCCATACTTCTAAACAACCCTGGGGTGAAATTAACTTTTCTGTTGAGTCCATTGTGGGAAATTACATATGTGGTTGTATGATAGCAGACACTGATTAATGAGCTCAATATTCTAATGATGGTCCCCCGGTAGAGTAATTTATTAAGTCTATGTGTCTTAGTCTTCAAGCATTTATATTTTACCATTTGTCTGTATCGGACCATTTCTTTCTGGCACCCCCAGGTGGCGTGGTTGGTATAGTCTGGTGAGGGCAGAGTTTGCCACAATTGAGTCCATGTGTAGCCAGCATTGGTGTCAACACAAACAACCACAAATAACATAACTTCAGTCAGATGGCTTCACATTGGCAATTTTCACCAGTAAAAAAAAAAGACAAAAAGTCAATTTCACAAACTGTCCAGCCTCTGTCATTTTCAGCCTTCAGTCCTTAGTCAAGTCCCATGATTTTTGGGACATTTTGGGTATAATTTGGTCCTGCAGTGCTGTGCTCACTACTCTGACAAGCAATACAAGCCAACAGGTCCTGTATCACAGCAACCATTGCTTAAAATAATATGAAATTAAAGTACAGCAAACCCAATTGATGATAAAGGTCTATTGAAAAATAAGGTTTATAATTCTGACACAATCTGAAGGGGAAGAAACAATGGAGAAGCAGAGGAGAAGACTAGAGTAACTAGACATCAACTGACTTCATTGCAATGCACTTGCTGCCTCTAGTCTAAAGGTTACATAGTGCAGCTTGCATGTTATGCAAGTGGCTTCTTTACAGTAAAAATCATTAAAGGCAGCTTGTGCCTGGTAGACATCCAGAGCCTTAACAGAGCACAATTTGTTGCAGAAAATATTTGACACGTCGTGAGGTTCTGTATCGTTCAGACCTCAGTTGGCTTGGCTATAAATTGCTTTTTGTGAGACAATCCCCAAGCTCCATTAGCCCCTGCAGAAAACCATCTTGAGGATGGAGTTGTCACCTTGAGAGCCATCTCCGCTCATGATTGACTGACACAGCATTCCCTCCTTCTATCTTGCTGTTTCTATCTTTCTGCGCTCTGTCTGTCCTACCTCTCTTTCTCCGGTCTGTTTAGGTCAGACTGCTCCTGGCAGCTGCTCTGATTTTCAATCAGTTCTCGGAGCAGAACCTTTTATTGTTGTCTGTCTCATGGTTAGTCCTTGGAGCACCATCTGCGGATTTGGAAAGCGAATCCATCAGAGCCAGAGGCATGATGGTGGGAAACATTTACATAAAAGCTTAAATTGTGGTTCACTTGTGACGAAATCCCCCCTGACCTAACACTAGCTGTTTTATAAGTAACAATATGTAACTTTGCTGTATGCTAGCATACCCAAACCTGAAGCACACAGAGTAGTGATACTTTGTTTTATGAATTATATACAAATAAAGACATTTGCTTGTGTGAGGCATGGCTGTACCCACAAATGGTGTGGTATTAGCGAGGTGCATTTCTTATAGTATGTTTTTTTTTTTACTTACATCTTCAGAAATAAATACTGTAGAGTATAATGATATATTATTAGTAGTATATAATGTTAAATAACATATTGGAATACAATGATCTCAGATACTTTTCTTTTGCAAAGTGACATTTAAACTTGCACATATCACACATTAACATCATAAAATATGAATGCTATAAATCCCCAAATGAAATCATACCATTTGAGCACCACGTTTACATGGTGCTCATCATGGTGCTCTTTATTGCTTCATTGGAGGCCATTTTCATTTTTTCCAGTTAGTAATGTCATAGTTAGCTATTTAATCAACCAGTCCGTGTCATCTTCATGAAGCCCTGAGAGGCAAACAGAACTAGTGTGTTTTCACTTTGGCAGAGCTAGAGGAAGTTCTTGGTTAATGATGTGCAGACGGCAGGGCAATTCATCAGATTAAACCTTGAATCAACAAACCCTGAGATTTCATGGTGAGAATATTAACAAACGTATGAGGGAGTACATAACCAATTCTGCCAGGGTTCGCGCGAGACAGAAAAAAAACACCTTGCAGGGAGACATCGCGGACATGCAATCATACTCGATGTAACAAAGTTAAACCTTATGTTCTCTGAGCCACATTGTTAGGCCAAACATGTTCTCTGGCCACTCCTAATGTATGACAAGAGTGGTAAAAAAAAACCTTGAAATGCAGAAACGGTCTGAAGAACATGAGATGAATAAATTGTTTGTCAATTAGATGGCCGATGGCTGAATTTTTATAAGATCATTAATGAGGCTTATAAACAGAGGAGGGGGATTATGAATGGAATCCTTGGTAATTAGGTCCACTGGGTGAGAGTCTTGGAAACAATCACCTTAAGTGTAAAGCCAAGTTGATTGGGCGCTTGTGGTAAGTTGTAATGCAGAAAAACATGTTTACAACCAAGTGGGATGTCTGCTATCCACATTCTTGTTGGATGTTATGAAATAATGGTTATATCTACTGCAGTTATGTTCATGTGCAATGCCCAATGAGCTCCACTCTCGACGTTACCTAACAGTATGACTTGCTTATAACCGCTAATTTGACGGAAATACGTCCTTCACAGCTCCTCCATGGCTGCATTACCATTGCTGCCTGCCATGAATAGGACTTCACCTCCCCTGTGTGGCGTCGGTAACTACCTGAGCCTCTGTGCCTCCTCTAAAGTAATGCTCCTGGTCCCCGGACTCGGCTTGAACATCTTGATCCTGCTCTCCCTGGTGTCCAGTCTGCTAAGCCGGCAGAGAAAGATCAAGAGCAACGTGGCGGTCTTCATCCTGGGCAGCACGGTCTGCAACCTGCTCAACCTGTGCCTGTGGCCCATGACCATCCACTGGAAGAGGCATGGCCGCTGGCTGCTCGGCTCGCAGTGGTGCGAGTTCATGGTGCTCGTTAAGGATCTGACCAGCTCCACTTCCTTCCTGTACATCTCCTTCATCACCTTCTCCATATACCTCACGGTGGTCTGCGGATGCCGGCGTCTGGTGAACAGCAGGTTGCTGCTGGTGCTGGAGCTGCTCTTCCCTCCCCTGTGCGTGGGGCTGAAGGAGATGAGCCAGTGGCTGTCTGGCTCCCGCGTGAGGCACCTGGATGCTGTCAACCTCAGCTGCTTCTCCTTCATCAATGATAGGATCACCAGGTTCTTCATACTGGTGAAAAACACGGTGTTTCTGCCACTGAACCTCTATTTCTACGCTCACATCCTGTACACCCTCGTGCAGAGCGCCAAGGTGCTGCACAGGAGCCAGAAGGTCAATGTGAATCTAGCCAAGGTCTTCGGTCTCATATCTCTCATTACCTTTGTGGTACATGTGCCTGGTGAGTATCTAATAAGATGAGATATTACAAACCCTCTAACTTACCATCTACCTTAAATCTACCTTTTAAATAATAAATTGGTTTGTTTTCTAAATGAACAATGACATGTAAACATACAAATAGGATTATATCTGAATCCTTGCCACTATATGATACAGTACATGCCTAGCCAGTGGTCAGTAGACCCATTAATATGAATTGTGTATTGTTTTGCATTTAATTTTCTTTAAGAGGAAAATGACTTAAACGCATCACATATGACACATCCGTTATTGTAATGAATAATATGCATCACATAGGTTAATCATGTATTGTATCCATTGTACTCATGCTGTACTTTTACATACAGGTGCTGTTTACATTTTACATTCACATTTACAGCATTTAGCAGATGCTCTTATCCAAAGCGACTTACAATTAGTACATTTGTCAACAGTTGAACTGGCAGTTTTTGCAAGCAAATAACATTCTCCTAGAGTAAGGACAGCATCATGTCTTAAGGTTACTTCGCTTTGGGACATTAGTACATAGAGGATTTTTGTTAGTGGGATTGACGCTATTAGGTAGAAAATCGGTGGTCGAGGGGCTGTGTTTTAAGAATACATCTGATTTCTTGGCTGAATAATATAAATGTATGTATGGGCTATATTTAGGTTGACAGATACATGCCCAGCCGGCAGTCAGCCAAGTTACTGTATATGAAAATGACCGTGTAATGTAAAGTGTGTATTATATTTCTTCAGGAAAATTAAAATGACTTCAACATGTCACATATGACACCTGTTATTGTAATGAATGACATATATATATATATTTTAACCATACTTGTACTTACGCTGTACTTACAGGTGCTGTGTTTTCTCTCGTGGAACAGCCATCTGTGTGCCATGAGATGACGAGAGACTTCCTGTTGGATCTGCCTTTGCTCTCCAGTCCTATTATTCTCTTGTGTATGAATAAAGAGCTGAGAAGTCAATGTGTGTCGCTGATTGAACGCAGCACCAACCACCAGCAGGGGAAGTCCATCAACAGTTCGGAGGAGCATAGGAGAGCCTTACAGGCAGAGACACAGCCAGAGGAACTGTGACAAATAGCTGCTAGAGCTCAGTCCAAGCACCAGCTGTGTTATCTGCATTATAACAACACATTTATGTACAGTCTCAGTAAACTACAGTATGTAATCAGAGTCCATATAAAATGTGGAAAACTGACTGGTTGTTGGGAGGAGGCAAGAGGTATTCAACATTTTATTTTCCTCCATTTTTTACTAAATAAAAATATTTTTACATTTAGTTTGTTGGAGAATATAATCAGTAGTTAAAAGTAAAATTATGAGATTATTAGAATTTATTGATTGATTATAAATACAAAGTATGTATAAATTATGCAAGAAGGGGGACATGTTGTACTGCTGATGCTTTTCAGTTGAATGTAGTGAACTTGGCCCCCAAACTCACTGTACATCATAATTATGGGGACGGTTGTGTTTCAATTGTTGTGAGAAATACACAGGTCATCCTAAGATACCTAGGAATAATTTAATATGAATAATTGTCATACTTGTTGTGTCCTGTTATTATTTGTTATTCATATATTTCCATTGTTTAAACCTCATTAAACAGCTGAAAACTTTCAAACTACATTAATAGTTATGCACTGACCTCTAGTGGCAAAAGTTAGACCTGCAGGTTGACAGTATCAGTCTAGATGTGTTATGTTTCGATGCCACGATAACATAATGTATGTAATTGATTCTACTGGTTGCAGTTAATCTGTTTACATCCTGTAATTTAGACGTGAAAATAATTAGTAGTTTTTAATGAAAATTATCAAATAAAATAAAATAAACAGCAACATAAATTGGGATTGTAATGTATTGGTCTTCAAAATGGGAGGACTGCTTGGAACCAAGGAACTGGAAGAACTAGATGACGCGGAAACAACCCAATCTTGATACAATTGAAAGGCAGTAGGGGGTGCTGTCTGCTCATATTTGACATTACAGGCGAACAGTAAATCATGGATGACTAATATTCATTAATCCTCATTATAGATTTCGTGAGCGAGATGCAGCTCTGGATAATGAATATGCATGTTATTTTATTATGAGGTTTATCCATTCATGCCATAATCTAGACACATACACGCTATTTCCCAAGCAGCCATCTCTAAACCTACAAGTAGTTCTCTAGGTCACTCACAGCAGGGAGCACCAAGGCCATGACTTTCAACCTCAGTTATTTCCTGTGGGTCTCTGAAGCACAGGGAAAAGCACACAGTATAGAAAATGGTAATTTCTGATGTCTGTGGCTGCCCACATATTATGTTAACTAGATTGACTGGAATGATCTTATCCCTAACACAGGCTTGTATTTTGTGCACTGGATGTCTGGTGCACTAGCATAATGTGTATGTTTATTTGTTTGTGACAATGTCTGATTGCAGAACCAAATGTGTGTTGTGTTAAGACAAAATCAATATTTAACAAGGATTGCAGAGCATAAGGGTAACGGAGATTATACTATTTGTGATTAAAGCTGCAATTATTGACGGTTTAACTTAATTTTATATTAATTGAGCATGCTGCTATTGATAACTTGCTATTGATAACTTGCTATTGATAACCGTTGTCTCCGGTGGTTTGTGTTCTCCTTTGCTTGTGTTAAAACGTCCCTTTAATTAGTCCACAAAACATAGACTAATCTGAGTAACATGGTACCTGCAGCTCATCAAGCTAACATAATACTTATTAGTAATCCTCTTCAATACTTCAGAAGACTCCATTGACTACCTTATGTGGGATATCCTTACACTCTATATAATATAATATCACAACCAACATAACAACCAATTAATTCAAAAACAGATACAATTCAATGTAATTACATAAAATGTTTCTTCCGTTGGCCATTATATATTTCCTTGAATCAAAGAATCATTTCAGTCTGCAGCAAGTGTCTTCAGTTGCCTAGCAACTCCAGCTCTAGTGCGGACTAACTTGGTGATGCTGTCTGGTGTGTGGAGGTAAATCGGGGAGCAATCTGATTTCAAAATAGGTTGTAGGTAGGCGGTGGTCAAACTTTGCTCTTGCTCAGGACAGTTTTTCCAATTTGTGCCGAATTCTTGCTGTTTGTCTGAAATAAGAGAATGTAGCTCAAAAGGCTAAGTTTGTTGCACTGTACCAATAATAGGGGGGAAAACTCAAGGGACTACACTCTAAGGACATGAAATCAAATTTCATACAGATGGGAGGTAACATTTAGTTGTTGACCATCAAAGTTTATGCTGACGAGGTTTCCAAAAATGAACCGTGCTTTCCACCTATGCTGCCAGGTCCTTAGGCGAGCTGTGGCTCTCTTCAAAGCATGGCAATTTGCATGGATTGCAGCCATGTCCTTACTCGGTGGTATATAATTTCAGTGGCTCTTGGGTCCACACGTGAATACTCAAAATGCCTATAGCAATTGTTCCTTCCTCTGGTTTCCTGCTTCTTGTCCGATACGCTTCCCTAAAACAATTCCACATTGCCTTTAGCGAATCAGCTTCTCCTCCACACAGCTCCCTCTATTCTTGCACTTATTAAACATTCATGGCTGATTTTTACTTTGATAGCATATTTCATATTGTATGTCATGCTGGTGGATGCATGTGGAAAAACAAGGTCAGAAAAGTCTCAAAAAAGAGTCCGCATCCTTAACTGTCATGTGTCACTCCCTTTTCTCCTGACAGCGGTGGATGCAAGTTATGAAATACTAACGCATCAGGTTATGTATAATATTGCATTGATAAAGTTAATCCATCACACTATTATGAAAGAGCTGGCATGCGCTATTAGATATGCTATTTGAATTGCCATTGGCTGTCAAGCGTACCTGTCCTATCTAGCGGTGATAAGCATTTTCAATGCAATCCGTGCATGTGCCATTTCTGAGCTCTGATGAAAGGAATAAAGTATGAGCAGTTCCATATTCAAACATGGGAAATGCAGCCTCTCCACACCATATCCCCACGTTTTCATCTATTGATTTCTAATCAGAGACTAAATTGGACTTTTACGGGGGAATATAGCTGCCAAAAAGGTTTCCGATCTCTTCTAAAATATCCCCCTTTTCCATTCTGACATAAAAACTGCTGGCCGCAATTACACTTAACTTGCCCCCTTTCAACATAGATATATATAGCAATTATATTACAGTGAGTAAAATAGAAACAAATTATTAAAAACAAATAGTGTAGGCCTACTTACGATGTTTATAGGATACACCCCTTGAGATGGAACGTAGTTTTCAAGGGGGTTCCTTGTGTGTCAGTGCATAGAATTTAAATAGCTCTATTAATTAACAACTAGATACAGTACATTGTAGTGGTGTTCATCTGACGCTATACATTATACAGTTATACGAGCTCCCTGCCTCTACTGTAGCTTTACCTTTCCCCTCAAACTCTCAGTCTCTCTCTGATGCTGATGCATTTGTGCTACTCTTCCCTTGCCCTGAAAAATCACTTTGTCACATAGGGACGCATCATTTCACATGCTAAATGTTTAAAAACTGGAACTGGAAATCCTTTCTGAGCATGCAATATCCATTAGGGGTAAAATTATTCATATGATTCCCCTGCATTATTTATTGCTTAATGAAGAGAAGTATACAGCATGCTCCTCGATGTCTCGCTATTGTTGCCCCCAATGCCATAGCCCCCCCGGAGCTGCAGGTTCATCTTTATAGCATCTCACTGAAGCCTCACTGGAGGACCTAGAGTACGAAGGGTCTTTTGATCACATAATAATGGGATTTAAAGTGCTCTCATTCCACAAGGAGCTCTGGAAGATTCACACACGCACACAGAGCTCCTATAACTTTCCACTCCAGAGAGGCAGGCGGGGGGGTCTATTCCATTTGCGGCACATTGGCGGGGGCTGCGGCCAAACGTGATGGGCCCTATAGGTGTAGAGACCGGCGCGGAACTGAGCAGGTTCTGATCTCCTGCTGACGAGTCGCGTGTTGACGCGCCGACACTGGCAGCAGACACATACTCGCACACGCACGAACGCACACAGGCATCACAATCCTCGCTAATGAGGACAATCTATTTAAACCGTATAGGTATTGAGGTGCGCAGATATGCTCAGGGCTATGCCTGCTGCTAAAGTTTGACGCTTACCCGTGTGTGTGTATCTGTATGTGTATGTGAGCATGCGTGCGTCCGTGCGTGTGTGAAAACGACAATAGCAACTTCTACGCCCTGTACATGTATTTGTAAATGTATGGTTTTCTATTTCTCCATGGCCAAACGTGTGTGTGTGTGTGCACCTCTTTCTCGTCCACTATTGCCAACCAGCTACTGTAGGTTGAATGGAAATTGCAACCTGATGGAACACGGAAAAAGATCCATCCAAGAACACAATAGAAATGTTCTGGCATTTTACTTTTTTCTTTCTATTTTCTTTTATGTTTAGAATGAGTATAAAGTGCTATTGTGCCAAACCTATGCTCATGATATTTCCTCCCTGGCCCTCAGTGCCATTCCACCTCACATTGATGTACCGCAGACAGCCACCCGAAAGAGCTGAGATACTGTATAACAAAACACCAGCCAGAATGTGATTTGGAAAGAGAGGGAGAGAGAGAGAGAGAGAGAGAGAGAGAGAGAGAGAGAGAAATATCTCAGAGCCTCATCGAATACATTTATTCTGGAGACAATCGTAGCCGCTGAAAATAACGACATCAGGTTGATACGCCTGTGTCAAATACAAACTGTCATACAGTATTGCAGTCAAGGTTGGTTTGTCTTCACTTTGGGTTATGGAGGGTTTTTTCATCGCTCTGGTCGTACAAGGGGAGCAGATGGAGGCTTCGCAGGTGGGAGAGGCAGGCTTCTGTTAGAAGAGGCTGCAAGTCTCCCAGCCTTGCCAGGGAACCTGATATCAGTGTTTGAGGGTGATAAATGCATGTACAAAGGCTTGACTTATCAAGTTTTATGGTTCACTGAAGTTGTTTGTGAACTATTGTTTTCTTTCTTTACAAATTAGATCATTGAACAGAAATATCTACCTGTTGAGTTTATGAATACCTGTGTGTTTGCAAATGTCTGCGTATGTTTATGTAGATGTAGATGTAAATTCATGTGCATTTTCTATGACTATACCTGTACTGTATATACAGTATGTAGTCAGGTGAAGACAATGGAAATAGGGAGAAGGTGTCCTTTAACAGAAAATAAACATTGCAGCTGACACTACTGGTTTATTTTACTCGTTGCATACATGTCACTTGTGCCTTTGCTCGTATTGTTTAGGTTTGTAACTGAAAGAAGAACGAGCCTACACAATGATTAATCAAAATGTATTATGTGTCAGACAATATAAAATAATAGGTATTAATTATTTCTTTGTAAAATTATGCCTGCACATAATTGTTTCCCTTGCTGTTTGTTCACCTGACAACATCCTGTTTTCTAATATACCTTTGTTTATGCATTAATATTCTTTGTAATGTAATAACTTTTTTATCAATATCATAAAGAATTGACACGCTCTTTTTCTGTAATATTTTCTTACTTTTTTCACCAAGCTTGTAAAAGTATGCACTGGCTGCTCTCCCAGATTGGAGTGCACACAGGAAAAGTCATAGTGACAGCATTCAATATTTATATACTTGTATGGTATGGCTATATTGCATTAGGTACTGTATCACAAATTTCAATACAATCTTTTTTATGTGATTGTTATAGACATTCTTAAACTGCACGGATAGTTGTTGCCAGCTCACCTTAGCCTCATTATGATATGCCCCAGGCATGAAGCTTTTCAAAGAAACATTTCTGCTATGGCAGGTATTACAATGTTGATGGTTTTGTTTGCCTTACACTGCAACTATAAAACAAATATTTCAAAAGGATTTGCGTGCAGCCTATGATTTAAGAAAATAATGCCGGACATTTCCAAAGTCTTAGATTTCACAACAGTCTTTCAGTTTCCACTTTAGGTTGTTTTGGTGACACCTACAATTACGAGGTAAGTGATCAATTCAAAACCAAACCACTTTCAACAAAACGTATGCTTATATTTTACAGGAAGATGTAATTATATAGAACAAAAGTTTCTTGCATTATCCTGTCATGACAGTATATCTAAAATAATAAAAGCAGTACAAATGCATCAAAGTTGCAAGGAATGGATTTTTGCAGTGTATATGTGTGCATGTTTGAATTTTAAATGAAACACAAACACAAAACATGTGACTGAGAGAAAGACACAATTAGAAGTGAGACAGACAGAGCGCAAGGAGGGATTTGTTTTGTTTCCGTTCCTCTCCACCTGTGAAGCCTCGCTCAAGCTCACTGACATTGGCAGTGCATTGTGGGAACCCATCTGGTGGAGGCAGTGACAAGAGGAAACCTGCTAATTAGTTCCCTCTGTAAAGGGGTGGGGTCGCCAAGAGTCCCCAGCTGTCATTAAACACACTCCCAATAAAAAGAGGGAAGATAGAGCGACGCATGGGGATATAATGCATTAATTTGTCCTTTGATACAATATGATGGCAGTTGAGAATCCATTTTGTATGGAACTAGTACACCTCTGTTAGGTTAGGATGTAAAGGGGCTTTACAGCAATACCTTATACAGGATTATTACCGTACCATAAGGTAGTTGTAAAAATGTGTCCCACACTCATCTAACCCTCACACGAGATAGGGAGGGAAATAGTGCTTCAGCTAAATTCCAGCATAGACATGTACCACAGAATGAAAGAAAGAGGATCTGCTTGACTCTGTGTGTGTCCACACAAGGAAATGTGAAGATAGGGTTACAGCAGGCTGCATGAGGTGTATAAACAGGCAGTGAGATGTGATATTCTGTTGAAATGCAAATTCTGCAAGGATTTTGTTCCAGGGGTATGCAGGGTGAAATTGGCCTTTAAACACATTGGAATACTAATGGATGGAGGGGCCTCCACCTTCAGGGGGTTCAAAATAATCACGCTGTAATAATTGACTCTAGGTTCACAACAGCAGTGCATACATTTGCAATGTATAAAATTAGACATTTCACTCCAAGGTACGTATTGCTCTCAGATGGGTAGTTATTGTTATGAATTTGCAGCAGCCTTTCCAGTCCACTTGGAGTGCTATGGGGGTGGCTTTCTGGTCCCACCAGGCCACTTACCGTCACCACAAACAGTTAGCTTGAAAGGGTATTTTTTAGCCAATCAAATTTCAAATTGGGTCTATTCTATCATGCGCATGCAACAGACACATATATGTTTCAGTAAGGCAGCTATACAATTGGCATTCCGTTGAACTCCCTGCAGGTTTCCAAACAATAATGGAAATGTGTCTCGTCGCCTTTTTCCTTTTGTACAGTTTAGTCAAGTATCACTTCAGCATAAACAGACTGATAGCAAATAGTATGATTGGAGCTCCTGTTTATTTCACAAGACGTTCAACGGCTCAAAAACGAGCATTTACATTTGTGCAGTTGTAACAGTTTACTGTATGTAACAAGTGACACAGCAATGTATATCGCCTGTGCAGATATTCACAGGGGAAGTTCATATGAAATATGACAACGGGTTGGCCTACAGGAAGACTAATTTCTGCGTGTTAGCTCTCCACAGGTTTGTGACTAGATAGCCCAAAGTGCTAGGTACAAAAATATATTCAAGGCCTCCTGTCCGCCCTTTCGATCAACGCATGCCCTGACAAACCCTACTATATGTGAGAATGCCTTCAAAACTGGGTGTCTTTCCCTGTATAATACATAAAAATGGCTGCACTGTTTACATGCACTATGAATTTTACGAATGTTGGGTTACAGCTCTGTAACTTTGTTGATTATTGGGTTCCCTGGGACAGCTCCTGATTTTAAAGAAGCCCCTGGCCGAGCCTTGATAGTCCCAAACAGTAATCAACCTCTGCCTGTGAGACAATCACTGCCAGGAAGTGTCTCAACTATTTGTGCTCTAAAACTAAAAACGCAGTTTAGAAGTGTAAAAGTTGTGTTCACAGAGCGATTGATGAAACAATATGCACAATTATTGTACCATTATGGTCTACCACATAGAATGTACTTTTTATAACTCCCCCCTCCCCCGAAAAACAGAACAACTGTGCAGCCTTATGCTATTAATGTGATTTATTTTAAAAGTAGGCTATACTAATTGAATATAAATGTGTGAGTCACTCGCATTCTGCTTTATTTAACTTGATTTCCAGCTTGGTAAGGGAACATTATGTGCTAAAATGTATGGATGCGAGTCCACAGCGAAACTGCAGGGAGATTAATATATGTTTATTATAGCATAGGCCTACTGTCTAAATGTAGGCTGTTAAAAAAGTTATTGTGAGCATGAACGACAACTTTGACAGGTTCAATAGGCAGATAATATAGCCTAGATGTCTAGGATTTGCATTATCATTTTAAATTAGAAAATCTGCTCATTCTATAAACATGATTGTTCTGTTCTCAGTTAAAGAAACGCCGAAATGAATAGATAGAAGACACGCATCCTCTCATGTATGATACGTGTGTCCTTGGTTACCTAGTAACTCTCCTCTTCCCCTCCATTGGCTCTCCCAAATATTTGGTCGAGACCGCGCTGCGCGCTCTCGCGAAGCTCGTGTTGGGAGCAAGAGTCCAAGCAAGAACATTAAAACGCACTAGGAGGGACTAGACTAAACTGGCCGCTGGAAAAAAAATAATCCCAAAAAAATCTATTAAAATAAGGATGATAAAGACGCTTTTCGTCGAGGAAGGTTATTCCGAAAAAATACACAAGTGACTGACTGTACGGATATTTGGACTATACGACTGCAACTAAACACCGATAAACTGAAACATTGTGCCGGCTTCGTATTTATTTAAAAAAAACAAGGAATGTAGAGATTTGCATCTCGACTAGGCAGGTGAGTCATATCTATAGTTGCTGAGGATATGGGAAAATGCTTGGTGGGTGACTTTGGATGATGCTGGAGAAATGGGCACATGATACTTGCGCTACAGTTGCGCGACTTTGCTATAGAATAGGCTATGCTAAATAATGTTATTCTTCTGCAAAACAGCGATGCGAGTGTTGTATGCCAGTATACAGACAGGCGGTGCATTTTGATTTTGTGACTTGCATGCACTAGCCTGCCCTACAGGCAAGATAATTGGGAATGTTGTTTTAACACAAACCCTAACAATTTGCTTTTCAATAGATGTGATTATTAGAACAATAAACACATAGTAGAACAAGAAAAATATCACATTAATCCTATGTGATAAATATTGAGAACAACTTGTTACGTATTGGCTATATGAAGACCTCCTGTGTGGGAGATTGAGACTGCGGCGCGCGCGTTCTCTCATCGCTCGCATATTGTAACAAAACTGAAATAGGCTAAGTAAATAGCCCGCGTAGCTTTACTGTAGGTAAAATAAAAATAAACGGTAGGTTCCAGACAGCAGAACTGAAAATGTTAATGATGACATCACATGGTTTCTAATGCGAGAGGTGTCTATAGTCTGTCAAACGTTGCCTACAGTATATCTGGTCTGCTTTAGCAGCAGGGAGATCTTCCGTCATGTACTTTTAAAACGTAGACTGATATTTTAACTTCTACATGTTAGGAGATATTTTGTTTTGCCTACCTGTTTGGGTTGAATCCATTTTCAATGATTAGGCTACTAATTTAAATTTGTCATAATAAATAACCTGAGTAATTAAAACTGGATAATACATACAGGCAGTTTGCAAATTGAAAATAAGTATCAATCATAGCCAAATTTCTGGACACATAGTGCTAGCCTACACACAAATGGCTTCATTGTAGTCAATGGCTGAACGAATAATTAACTGTGAGAATTAAATTCCAAAAAGAGGGGAGCAAAAATGTCAAACAGTTGTCATGGTGATTGGTTGAATAAGCAATCTGTCCCTGAAAACAGCATTTAGGAAATGATACAACCTTTTTATTTGGTACAGGCTTATTCACTGCCAGTAATATTATAAAAGAAGCCCCCAAGGGGTAATAATAGCACTGCCACATATATGATACGTTCCTATTGCATGCATTACAAATCAAACTATGAAATTTGATTATGATCCTTTGAATTCAGATTTGATTTGCAGGAAAATTGTGTTCATTTAGATGTGATGTGTCCCTTTAGTATTATGTGAAGGATTATGCATGCTGTTGCTGCTTGTGAATTCTCTCTGCAGCACCCCCCTCCCCTTCTGTTCATGTTCCCGTCCAGCAAAAGGCTATTTTTCAAGTTCCCCGCTGTTTCAAATTCAATTCTTCATTCTTCTTGTGAATTATTCTGGTCTTCTGCTTCAGCCCGTAGACTCACATCAGTGTTATGTATGATGAGAGCCAGGCTTTCTGTTTACCCAGTCCTACTGTTACGGTGCTGAACAATCACCTGGAGCACTCTTGACTCTATGTGTTGATCTGAAAAACAAATTGGCTTGGCCACGGATGGCCATCAAGTAATAGTCAGCGTTTGACCAATGGCACACACACACACACACACACAAACACACACACACACACACACACACACACACACACACACACACACACACACACA
>JAOEHI010025092.1:0-25501 GCA_025447815.1 Percopsis transmontana
TAGCATCAATGTGTGATTATTAAATTATTATTATTTCCATGTGTAATGCAAACAAACAAGTCATGCGATTGGATAGACCGCATGCACTTGCACAGTGACCCGTTGCATCATTCAGCCACATCATTACCATTTGACTCAGGTAGAGTCCATTGGTGTGAGGTTGTCTGCCGATGGCCCAAAGGAGACAGTCGACTTCCTGAATGGTACGGATCTTCTCCTCGTTGTTCTTCTCCGGGTCTTTTGTGACGAGTACAACCTCAAGACCTTTGTCGGTTTTACTCACCGACTTCACCTGAGTGTTCTTCCACAAATCTATGCCAGAGCTTTGCAATTCTTTGGTGCAATGTGTGCTTATCAAGCTGTCAAAGTTCCTCAATACCTGCGCCAAAAATATAAAGAGAGGAAAAAAATTATACTTTAGGAAATGTCCTACTGAATTAATGGTGGTCTAGTGATTGCCTAGAATTTTACCTCTGTCGTTCGGATTATGAGAGATGTTTTGGACCCCAGAGTAGAAAGGATGCCTGCCATCTCCACTGCAATGTAGCCTGCACCCACAATAACACTGCGTCTGGTAGGAAAACAAAGCTTAACACGAGGCCAAAGCCGAACAAAGGCAGGACAACTGCCACAATGGGCATTATACAGTACTGTATGTGTGAGAGGCTTACTTTGGAAGACTTTCAAGTTCAAAGAAGCCATCACTGGTTATACCTAGACCCGCCCCTATTGATTTGAGACAAAATAAATAAGATAATTTTCTCTCTACTTTTTATTTGATCTGATGCGTAGACCACGCTTTGAATACAGTTACAGTGTGATGTTTCAATGAATTACCTGGAACTTCGTCCTCATTGAGGACAGAAGGGCGCCCCCCAGTGGAAATGAGGATGTGAGGCGCTGTGTACTTTTTCCCATTCACCTCCACGGTTGGCTCAGGATCGTCTGTGAACCTGGCAAAACCTTGAATGCTTTCTATCTTTGCCTGTAAGAGACCAGACGTTATTATTCTTCATGTAGGTAAGTAGTGAGTTGTGCTATCACTAGCCAATGCTAGCAAGTGCAGGTCAATACTGCTCTGGCTAGCATACTAAATCTAAAATTACCACGAACAATCATCACAAATATAACACATAAAACATGACCAGACCAGGGAGATAGGGATAGGGAGGAATATCAGCTGTCCATATAGTCCATAACTAAAGTCAGTATGTACCTTGTCTAGGTTGTTACGATAAATATGATTCAGCCGACTAACATAGGCGTCCCTTTTGGCCTTCAGAGCTCTGTAACACATAAGGGAATGCAGAGTCATCTTTTCCCATTTGCCCCATTTTACAATAATGAATACAATCACGCTAATTGCCCAGCACGACCTTAATTCGATCAACCAATTTCACAGTGTTAGAAAATAAAAGTCCATTTAAAATGCATTTAATATTCACTGTATAGTATGTTGCCGTTTTAAAGACGCACAATATCACGACATATTGTAAAAAGTGACAACCAAAATGAATTAGAAGGGTATTCCTCTTTAACCCAGTCTTTTAAATCCTCTATTATTCATGGACACTATGGGCTTGACTAGCCTGGTAAAACCTGATTTTGCAAGCTCTGCCTCGGAACTCAACTGAAAACTCTTTGTTGACAGGTTAGAGAAACGTTGCCCAATCAGTGTCCAGAGCAGTTGGGGCTAAAGCAGTTCCATATAGGTCGGTGATGTTTCCGGCCACCGAGCAGCACTAAATACTGGAAATATATGAAGAAATCAAACATATAAACATTTTTTTTTTTACATTTTTTTAAACACCGTTTCCAGTCGGGAAAATAGAGGATAGAGGCATACAGTATGGACTTATAAGCATAAGCCTAAATGTTTGATATCAAATACCATATAATTAAACACGTATGTAGGTCTATATCTCATCATTTATCATTGTATAATTTCTTTTATTTATTCATTTAAATTAAGTTAGTCAAGTTTAGTCAACTTTTTACAGATAGTTAATAAAGTAAAATAATATGTTTAGCACGTCAGAAAATCATTGCTTTCCCATCGGGACAGTGTTACAGGAACTCTGGTTAAGAAACAACTCCGGCTTAGCCTGACAGTTAGCGTGCCCCGGGCCAGGTTAGGTAGTTAACTGAGCTTGAACTATGTTGAATTTGCTTTATGGAACCGAATCAACTGAAAATGAGTCAGCTTAACCAAAAGAAGCCAGGCTTATTTGGTAAGATCAGTTAATTCCCGAAGGTGTGGCGCCCGTATTGGGAAAATCACCCCTACGTGCTTCTTGTTCTGATTGGTTGAAGGTGGTCCAATCGGCTGCCAATGATTTGATCGACCGCCTCTCTGACAAACAACTTTGAATGTCGAGTTCCCAGACTGATATGCAGAGCGGAACAAAGCTTGCAGAATCGGAATGGTCTTACCAGGCTTGGGGTTTAACTGCCAGAACTGAAAAAGAAGTAGGCTGTAGGAAGTGAAGCAACAAAAGAAATGACACAGTATGAAGAGGCTGCTTGACTCCAGAATCCCCCAGTTTACAATGTACCTTATTGTTATGGCTAAATTTGAGCACAGGCTCCAAATGAGTAAATCTCACAGTAAACTTACTCCCAGCTGAAGTGAACCTTTCCACATTCAAAACCATAATCAGCGTGATCATGGAGATATTCAGCATGAACTGCTGCATTCCACATAACCTGTAATAAAGGTTAAATACTTTGAATGTTTAATGGACAATTATCCAAATAACCTGTTGTAATTTAGTTTATACATCATCTATGACCAAATGGATAACATGCACACATTACCTTCTTTGGGACACAGCCAACATTGACCTGTAGAAGAAAAGAAAAAAATGCAAATTAGACAAATAAGAGGGCAGGCTATAAGCAAGGACGCAGGAATGAAAAGAAGAAGTTGGAAACCAAAAAGTGGTTCTTGTTCCGATTGGTTTGTCGCAAGGTCTGCACTGTACATATCAGTTTATTTGGCATTTGAGAATGTGCAACATGAAGGTTGGTCATAAACTACAATGTCTGGTCTGTGTAGTTTCTCCATTACACAAACAGAAAACAATATCAGCCAGAATGGGCCAGCAGCCAAAGCAGGCTTTAACAAACCACAAAACATCCCACAACATTTCCCACAAAAACAGAGAAGCACAATAACTGTCTCGCAAATTCGAAGTGAACCGGTACACGTGACAGGTGTGAGAGGTAAATTAACTCAGATAGTACAAGGATAACTTGTTTTACTCACGCAGGTACCTCCGTATTTGTGACTCTCGATCACTCCGGTGACCGCACCGAGCTCCGCAGCCCTCCGTGCACCAGCCAGACCCCCGGATCCGCCACCGATCACTAGGAAATCGAACCGGGTCACTGGATCCGACGCCATACTGCGATGGATAACTTTATTTCTTTGGAAAGATAAAAGAAAATGCCTGGTGCTAAATAGAGCGTTCGATCTGGTTACCTGGATTATTAATGCCATGACCAGGAAGCGCGCACGCCTTGTGTAGACAAATGGGAGGGTCGAGTGAAAGCCGCTGTGTCATTATGAATTGCAACAGTGCCCTGTAAATCCCACAATGAGATGCCACAATAGTTATGGCATAGGCTGCAGTGATATGTTAATCACTGTACATTTTGAATAATTATGTCAATATATTTAACTGTCCACGTGGGCCACAAATTCAAGCTCTCGCAGTGACAACTGTCAAGCTAAAATATATTTTCTTTTGACATAGCCTATACATTAATTTTTTTTTCGTCATTTCGTCAAGGTGTATTACATTTTTTAAATTTCGGCTATAGTAATTGATAATGATAAATACATTGACCATAGCCTCACCTCGGGAGTGCCTTTGACACTAAGACAGTGCCAGGAAGCTGTCTGCAAACCCTTACAAACAACATTTGATAGTGTGAATAATATCATTCTAATCAGAGATACATAAGGCGTGCCCGCCTGTGTTAGCCCGTTGTTTATTTTTTTGTGTATGCCATATGCTTAAAAGGTAAAAAGGTATATGTCAAATACTTCCTGTCTCAAAATTCTTTAACATTTCGGTATAGGCGAGAGCTTCACTTTAAAGAGTAATAAAACAACAATAGTGTCTTAATTCATAGTTATTATATGTGAATTCTACCTCCGTGTGTCGTTATCGTCTTCGGAAAGCACACATTTAAAAACAAATTACAAGGGCATCTACGTTAACTTCCGGGGCATTCCTGTCCGTCCAATGAAATACTTACGATTTTACCTAAGCAAATGCAAGGTCTACGCAAGTAGCGCCATAGACGAGTACCGTTTTCTACGATGTATTCGTTTGCAGAAGCCTACGCTAAGAACAGAGACGAACGGGATTGAAAAGAGGGCAGCTGTGCTGGTTATTTGTTCCTACGTTAGAATGAGGTATGCATGAATATTCTATATCAGAAATTTTTAGATAATCGAGATACGGATGGACTCCATTTCGATCGTCTAGGTTTGTCCCGTCATGTGATCCGTTTGTTCATATAAACAAAACCGTAACGTTAATAGTTCGGGCCTTCGCCTTTGTAATCCACGCTTGATTTGGGCCTTTTTCCAGCGTTTATTGCAGCTCCCGAAGTGCAACGATTAATAACATTAATACATTTTTTTTATCTATGGAGTCGAGATAACCAGTTATTTTTTATGCATGTGATCCGTCCGTGTTTATGAACGTATAGCTGCAAGGAAGACTCACCTCATCTGTTATTCATACGAGGGGGGGAGGGGCTTAATATTACAAGATGCACGGTTCTCGGTAAAATAATTTCTCACCCCTACGCTATTATTGTCTTGTTTTGTTTTTTGTATATTAACAGAGAGAAGACCAACAATTGACACAGGCTTAGGAGGCCTTTCTAGAGGTAAAACGTTACCAGCGTCAGATGGACTGATTGGAGATTAATTTTTACCACGTGAAAGATGGAAGCCTTTGAACTTTGAGGATTAGCTGATGGCCGTGGAGTTAATATCTGAAGATGAATCCAGTCAAATATCAGAAGAGGGTGTCATCTGTCAAGGGTGGAGACGAAGAGATGAGCCTGGGCAGTCTGTTGAGCACCTCAAACGTGATGTATTGTGATAAATGTGGATTTGCCACCACAGACTCTGTGACCTTTAAGAAGCACACGCTGGAGCATATGACAACCCGCATGAGATTTTACTGTTTTTATTGCAACCAAGTTTTCTACAGCGAGAGAGATTTACAGGCACACCTCCAGCAGCACACTACAAACTATCAACTCAGATGCCAGTACTGCGGACTGGGGTTTGTGAGTAGGGAGCACGTGGCTAAACACGTCCAACTCATGCACGGCAAAAGCATCGGTCTCAATAAGCCCGACGTCGCATCAGTCCTGCACGCCCCTGTCTCTACTGCCTTAGCAAGGGTGCATGGATCTGATGAGCCACCTTCACTGAGACCAATGGTTAGGGTCACAATACCACCCACCATTACACCTCAGGCCAGCCAAACGTGTAGTGACAGACCGAGGGTGACTATGGCAGACAAAAGCAGCCAGAGGGTTAAAACGGGGGGCACAGATGTGTCCAGTGTCCCCAAAGGTGAAGCAAACCTGTTGTCTCCCATTAGTACCCCCGTTCAGCACAATAGGGCCCTAACGGTGTCGCTTCCTGAGGAAGTAACGATTCCAGCTGGCTGCATGGTAGAACTTGTTGAGGTGAAAACTGTCAATGGGACAAAAGAGCTAAAACTAAGGCTTGTCTCTCAGCAGGAAAACGAGTCTGTGTTGAAAGACGGTAGGAGTACAGTCACTCAAAACACTGTGTTGCATAGACCTTTATCCTCCACTGTAAACTACCCAACCCCTTTAAAGTTCGGAAATATGGGGGCTTGTACCGTGAAGAGGAAGCAATGTGAAAAGAGCCTGGACTTGGACAAGCCTGCTGCTTATGCCACCAATATTGCCAAAACCCTCACAAATCCAGTAAGCACCAGGGTACGTGGATCTAAAAGAACACTGCAAGAAACACTGAACCAGAATGCAAATCGCCCCTCAGTTCTTCCCACCAAGGTTGCCAGAATTGTTGTGGATCTGGTAAATGAAGGTACACAAACAAAAACTATGAACCCAAGTGCAGCATGTCCCAGTATTGTCCCTGCCAAGACGCACTGTCACTTTTCAGGAATCCAAAATCCAGCAAACGCCAGAGCATGTGTTTTGAATAATACACAGCATGAGAAAAAGACTTTGATTGTGGAACATTCTAGTCGTATCTCTTCCACACCTAGTCCCATTAAAAACATTCCTCACAAGTTGCAGGTCGCTGTAAAAAAAGAACCAGGCGAGATTAGCGCTAAATTCAATGCTTCTCCAGACATCAAGGAAGAGAGGGTAAAGGATGAAGACTCTATTCGGGGCCAGAAGCCTCCCTTGAGTGTTCCTGCCGGTGTCCCAGGAATGTCTTCGTCAGTTTGTAAAGTAGAAATGAAGCCTGATCCTGCCTTTCTGATAGTCAACGCTGAATGCAAATATGGTATTGAATCCTTACAATCCAAACAACCTAAAGGCCTGGATACCTCTGCTTTGACTCAGTCAGAACCTGAGGGGTTTCCAGTTATCTCATCGGTTTTTTCACTAAGTCAACACCTCGAAGATGTCCAAGGTTCAATCCAGCCCTTAGTAATGGCTCTGCGTGGCATAGTGATGGACAACAGTGTCTTCGCTGATAAGTCTTCAGATCACACAACTGATGTAACGACGGGAAACAAGGAAGAGAACATGGCATCAGGATATAGTTCCCAGGCGAAAGGGGAGGTGGACAAAAAAGGAGAACGTTTGGGGACCCAAGCCACTAGTGGTGTGAAAATCAAAACGGTAGATGCATGCTCCCAATACACACAAACGCAAAACCAAGGAATCAAGGAAGAGAGAAATGGTGTTAAGCTAAAGCACAATACTAAAAGTGATCAAAAACCTCTAACCGATTCTTTTGAACAAGAAGCCTGCAACACAGACTCTCCTGATAACGGAGACATTCAAGGACAACCTCCACAATTGGGGACCCATGAAAGGAGTGATGCGCACATTAAAACGGTAGATACATGTTGCCAAACAGTAAATGAGGACTCTTTTAGGGTCGAGGTAGATGAAGGAAGTGTTCAGGAAAAAACAGCCCTCGAAGACTTCACTGTCACAGGAGGAATTCCAGAATTAAACGGAAATTATATTTCCTCAAGATTCCTCATTGTTTCTCTAAAAAGGATACAATCAGGCTTATGGCAACAAAGTCCTAAAAGGCTAAAACTAAAAAAGGTATCAAAATCTAAGACTCTTGCCACCATGGGGAGTTTATGCGACGATGCAATATTTTATCCAACGCCACTGAAAGTGGACCAGCTGGTCGTACGACCAGGTCCAAACCAACCTGTAGTCGTTCTCAATCACCCCAAACCCAAGGTCGCTAAAAGAATAGCAGAAGCTGATATTGCCAACACTGAAACTTCTGAGGTTGTTCCAAGCTGCCAAATCTTGAAGATGAGGTTGAGCAAAGTCATGGGGCATAAATATGAGGTGATCGGGTGCACTGTAAGGGTCTTCTCCTGAACCTCCCAAGACCACTCGTTAAAGGTACACTCCCCCAGATTTCCTCCTGAGCTCACCGTTTACATTTGAAACGCATTAAGATGTAGGCGGAGGATTTAAGAACTGAGCCTAGAAGAGCTTTGGAGGAAGAGGAAGAGGAGGAGGAGGAGCGCAAACACTCAGCACCCGGATGAGGGAGTGGCATGCACTCAAGAGTTTTAACACAAGGAGTGTGCCTTTTTTAATTATTGTGAATAAGTCGAGGTGGAGATGGCAATATCGGAGAATGGCCAAAAAAAAAAAAAAAGAATATTGTCTAATAGATATACGTTAAATGTGGAGCGTAATGCGTTCTGACTGCGTGGACTGGTGGAACGTGAATGACCTACTGTAGCGGGTGCCGCTAGCAGTCACGGAAGTATTGTAAGCACCAGAAATACATTTTCTTTATTTGTTTAGAGGCATGTGTGGCAAATGCTATTATGTATGGTATAGTTTGAAACTATTCAGCTATACTATTCCGCATCAAATGTTTCTGGTTAATAATCAGAAGGAACATTTACATGGCCATTTACATGATGAAAGTGTTTTATGACTCCTGGGCCTCTGGAACCTGAACGGGGTCCTGTTGTATATTCTCGTGTTGGTTAATGGGGAAATAAAGCAACAACAACAACGTTTTGCAGTTCAACAGCAGTATGATACCTGTATGATATGAAGTGCCAAGACTGACACCGGTTTTGATTGCCAACACATTTATTCGCGAGTTTATTGTGTGTGTGTATATACTGTGTATATAGATATATAATTACTATGGAACGTGATAACTGATATTTATAATTCATCTTTTAGGAGTAGCTAACATTCCATGAACTTTCCTGCAATATGTGTCTTACTTTATAAGGTGTCATGTTGCCATGCAGTCATCAGTCTTATTAAAAACTATGTAAATTCCTTAAAACTTTTTTTCTTTTCTTTTTTTCAGCCATGTGGTATATTGGTGTTTGTTCTACCGTTTTTATTTGTACTCTGCTAGCCTATATTTTCATTTTAATTGCACTGCATTCCATGTATTTGTAGAAATGTTTGTGCAAGTTGTAATAAAGATTTGATTTACCACTGTCATTGGTACAACCTTTAGTCCTTGCATTGTGCACAGCTTTCCATTAATACAGCGTGCTAAATAGGTTACTCGTCTTATTATGGAAGGAGTAGGTTATTAATTGCAAAATAAATAAAAAATATTAATAAATTGCGTGCAACAGGAAATCTTCACATGGAGCACGTCTCTAATCCAAGTAGCTGATTGACATCCTTCTTTGTGATGGGACACGTCAGCACGCAGTTCTCTGGGTAGCTCGCTCCTTGATTCCTCCCATCGATTAGCGCTATTGGAAATATGGAGTGGAACTTGATGATGTCTGCCACAGATTCAAACATCTGAGGGAAAAACAAAGACGGGTACTTACAATATGAGGCGCTTGAGCAGGCAGCGGTTGATTTAGAGTTTTGTTAATTTAGCTACTCACGTCGTTTGCCCTTTGTCCTGTTCCAAGAGCGTACTGTCTGGTGCTCGTGATGAACCTGATCTTTATGTTGTAGACTTTCCTCTCATGATAGACAGCCAAGACAAAGGGTTCAGCTATGGTTTTCTTTGAACAGTCCCGCACCAAAAATGTCCCGTCCTGGCACAGACGATACAAATGGTAACTATATAAAGTTCAAAAGGCCAATTGAAATGTGTGTAGGGCCTACAGTATATCGTTTAATTATTCAGAAGCAATACCTTATTCATTAGGTGTAAAGCGTGCTCAGCCTCCGCTCGATTGCAAGCCCCAACATACCAGTGTTCTTCATTATAGGTCTGACGAATTCACGGTATAGGTAGAAATTATGGAGCAATTTACATCTAGACCTACTTTTTTTAACATTTAAGCATTTAGCAGATGCTTTTATCCAAAGCGACTTACAATTAGTAGCCTAAATTACTTCACCTATTAATTTGCACAACATTACTGTAAAGTGTATCATTCGCTCCTCAAAACAATTAATATTTACAATAATCTAAAATTATCACTCTTCAAACAGTCGATAATTGCTAACTAAAAAGTGTTTAACATTCTTAGTGCCTATCTAGCAGAATAGAAAGAAGGATTTATTTATTTTGTTACATCTACTTTTCAGGAAAAAAAAACGTCACCTTTGGTGTTGTTCGGTTGGACGATGTAAGTGCATTTCATTTGATTCGCTTACGCTATGTGACATAGACCTTAACTTGGCAAGCATTGCCTCACTAGACCTACCTGCTGGGGCCTTTCCTTTGGAATAAAGTCATTTTGGTCAAAGTCTTCCTTTGTTTGAGGCCACTCGTGGTTTTGGCGCCTTGTGGAGGACCCGTCTGATTGAACACAAGACACCATCTTCTTATCTAGTTCACAACATTTAACATAATATCTAGTTCACAACATTTAACATAATGTTGCAGGTCAGCTGCTTTGCTTACCTTGCTTTTTGACATTCTGATGAATTCTATAAATAATCAATAAACCATTGCATATGTATTAGTGTATAGTAGCAATACTGTATGATATTTTGCTATTTGACAGAGCGGCACCTTTTGTCTATATCATGTTGAGAGTCCAAATCCAAAGAGTGTCTGTGGTTGGCTGTCTCATTGTCACCGGTCTGTAGGCCTACACCTTAAAAATAGTGGAAATGATCATTTTAGCTTATTTCAAGCCCGGTTACCTGAATGTCAAAATAACATGCAGACATGCACCTCTCACCTTTACTGGGGGTTGTGACTTCTGGCTGTTAAGCAGAAATAATAAACAACTAGTGAAACAAAACGGATTTATGGTGGATGTTTTCATTTTATTCATTTATATCTTGGCTGTTGTTGATGGAATGTAGTAAACGCCACATGGTTTACATTAAAGAAAGATTAAATATATACAGTATATACAGCATTATTACTGAGACTGTTTTATCAGCGTTCTAATGATTTTATAAGTTAAGATCGGCACCCAGGTTTCTGCTCACTAGTTTCAGACACAGAAACTAGGTTTGAATGGGTCTGTAATTGAAAGTTTTAGAAAAAAGTAGTAGCAGAAAATACAATTCCAAGATGTTTGAATACTTACAGTTTTTGTTTCTTTCTGTCGACTGAAATAGGATATACAAAAGTATCACTTACTTACACTTTTTGAAAGGGAAACTTTAACCAGCAGAGGGCAAAGTTACACTGCAAACAATTTTATTCACGTTGATTCTCAGCCTGCCTGTCATAACAATGATCCGTATTGTTTTGTTAATTTTGCTGATTCATTTAGTAGATTTAGATCATTATCATTAAATGCTGTAATATAATGTCGTGAAATCCTGCTTTCACAAGCCAACTTTCATGTAGAAACTGTAGCAAGAGCAGGCAAGTGTTCAGTGTCTTGCTCAATAACATTACTGCAGGGATGTCACAGTCACTGAAACTAGCCTCTTGGTGGAGGAAGGAAGTAACACTGTCCTTGCAGCTGATTAGTAGAAAGATAGAACAGGGTAGAACTATCAACTCACTTTCTTCTGCTGGCTTTCGGTAGATTCATCTGCGAGAGATGATTTAGGTCAGTGGAAGTACTATCTGAAGAAGGCCTGAGAGAATAGAAAAAGACCATTGGATCAAAACTCTATTTGAAATTAGTCTGTATTTCTATAGCGTGGAAACTGGCCAGATTTACCTTTGTGATATTTGTTTATGCTAGAACAGACAGAAGAGGGATTATTATGAGTTTATGCTTTCTGGGTATTGAACAAAAAAAGAGACAAATACAACACACATATAAACCACCATATGTTTGTGGACCTTGCTGTGGCCTTTATGTTTACCTTTACTCTTGGCTCTACGGCTGGTAGTTTATCATCTGTTAAAAACATTATTTATTTATTTATTTATTTATTATTTAGAGCGGCTCTCATGTTCTAAACAGAATTAAAAACCGTAAGAATGTTATTATCTTTTACAGTTACCTAATGGAACTCTCCTTCTGCCTGGCTTCATGTTTCTATTCACAGGTGGCCCTGAATTCAGAGAACAAAACTGATATAACCACATAACCTACTTTTATGTGTGAACATAATGGGCATCCCTTTTACATTTAAACAAATAAAAGCTTTGCCCCAACGCCAGCGCCAACAGGTTCACCACCCTTACAACTTTGTATGTTTGCAATGTATGCAACAGACTTGACAGTTTACCCGGCTTACTGTGTGTCTCTCTAGGTGGACATGTAGGGGCCTTTTCGCACTGACAATATAGAGAGGGACGTAAACAAGACTTATATATGAATGAAAGAATTAACAAATGACACAACAAATCAATCAATCAATCAATCAAATCAAACAATCACGCAAACAAGACAATCAAACCGACAAACAAACTTACTGAACCCAAAGCCGAGTACCATGGAATATCCCTGTCTAAAAGAGGGAAAAAGATCATATGCCTCAGTGTTGTGCCCTTCAGTTTAGTTAGAATTTCATAGTAGTTCTGCACACTATACCAGTAGGCAGGGGGGAAACTATAGGGGAAGGCCAGAGGGTGTCACTTCCAGTAGCAAAAACATGAGCCCTTCCCTTAATACATGATTGTGTTGTTCAATGTATTGTATTGTGTTGCTGAATTAAAAACCTAGTAATGTGTCATTTTATTCATCCTGTTGTCTGTTGCTATGTCATTCTCTACCTGTCATAATCAGCCAAACTGATGATGAGAGGAATGTCCTTTCTTCATTTCATTATTATTCATTTATGGTTCATTTATGGTGAACGTCAGCGTGGGGACTTTTTAGGTAACAAAGATTCATGTAATTACACTTCATTTGTATGGTACAGTAGTTTTAGTCATACTAACAGTGAAATCCAGATAAATAATTTCCATTGGAATAGCACTATACAGTAGTATTATACAGTTAATGGTTGCATCACAAAGCACAAAGTTAGAAGTTTGGAACACTGTTGTAACCACTTCAGTTGTTTGGGGATCCCTGCAGCAGTCGGGGGTGGAGGACAGCCATGACTGCAGAGAGAACTCTGGTTTGTGCCCAAACTCTAAAGCCACATTAAGTGTTGGATGTGCCGTTGAGAGGCTCCAGGCTGTGACTGACTGTGGGCCAGGGAGGATAGAAGAGAAAATAAAATGGAGATTGAAGAGAGCCTATTCACTCTACATGCCTTTCCTCTCCCTCCTTGCCGCTCCAGCAGGATAATTGTATGTCTCCCACAGCGTGGCTCAGCCGACAGATGGCTCTGGAGGCCCGCTCAGAGGCGTCTCTCACTCAGCATGAGCCCTCTCTCACAAATCCTCACTTTGCTTTCATTCACACCACAGCTTCCAATGGAGCCGTTATTTTTGCTTCACTCTCAGCTCCTCTCCTCCTCTAATCATGCACACGGGAGATTTGCTGTTGCCGGAGAAGTGTACTGCTTTGAGTAGAAGTCACGGTAAATAGACTTTGATGAATTGGATGGATTTTGGCTGCTTTACTGTAAGTGATGCAGGGCGACTCTTATCTTAACACGCTCATTAGAATTAGAATTACGTCATTTAGCAGACGCTTTTATCCAAAGCGACTTACAATTACATGGTGCTATTACATGGAGCATATAGGGGTTAGGCATCTTGCTCAAGGCTCAAGGATGCTTACAGGTAGGCCAACCCTGGGGCTCGAACCCACAACCTTCCGGCTGGGAGTCCAACACCCAGACCACTAGACTATCCAGCCCCCTGCCCACTCATGTACCTACCTGAGTACTGCCTGTCATGTTGTACCGACCTCGCTGGCCGTATGTGCATGTTCAGTAGGTCTTCTGGGTCTTTCACCTCTTGGTATTCTTGCTCGTTAATGTTGTCGCTGTGGCCAAAATGCCGTTTGCTTGACTCGTCTCGCTCCTGTGTTGAGGGTAAATGTAACTCCTTTAGATGTGAGTCCTACCTACACTTTTACATTTACAGCATTTTCATTTACATTTACGCTCTTACATTTAACTAACTATTAAATGTAAATGTAAATGCTAACTATTTCAATGGTTATGTGGACATTTCTTTATGGTTTAAAGGGTAACTCAACAAGTGTGGCATCATGCAGTGGAAGTGGTATATGACACATTCATGTATATACTGTATACTTTGTATAGATCAGACCTGAAAAGATAATAAACACACATATGTGCTTAAAACTTCCAATTTTTTCCCATATTTTCAGTATTTGGTATACTGTTAAAAGTGTATTCAAATAAAAATCTAGCTTAATCATGAATTATACAGTTTTTTGGAATATTAGCCAATTAGCCTAAAACATTAGCCAATATATGAGTGAATTGTATTTGAAATAAATTATTCCCACGTATTTCATGAACTGGCATATTATAATAACCATTTGGTTTATGATAAATTATTAGTTTTTTTAATAACAAACCAGGTACTGTAAATACTTAAAAACATAGACAGTGTCATTTATTAGTTAAGAGTTAAGAGGAATGTTGGCACATCATAAAAAATAACTGAAAATTGCTGGTCATTTTCATATTTTTGATGCCCCAAATTAATTTCTTATGTGAGAAGATACAGTATACTGTAACAATACCAACAAGAATAGACTCTTCTGCACTGCACAGGGTCATGCATCGACATTGACAAGTACACCTGCAAAGGACTCTTTTTTTTCCTCATTTTGAACTAAAAGGTAATCACCCAAGGGGTGCAGGCTCCAAAATGTTCCCCGGGGAACAGTCATGTGGAACCGGCGGGGAAAGGGCATGAATATGACTCCCATAACTCACCATTATCACAGCAGACTCACGGCTTTATTCCTTCTCTCCGCGGAATGAGGGTCTGAAAGAAAATCAGGAACAATCATTAGTCTGGCATTCTGCATTCACACGGCTGTGGGCGCCCGAGGCCGCGGGCCCTCGGATCTCAGCGTTTACACACACAGGGGTGTGATGCCGTTATGTTTCTGGGGCTGCTTTAGCCTTATGTTGCTCAGGCTCAGTGTCACTCTGAAAGCAAGCCAGTCTGCAAGCCAGTCTGCAAGCCAGTCTGCAAGCCAGTCTGCACTTCTACAGTGTTAACCCAAAGGTTTCTTCTGGGTGGTGGGATTTCGAGGAACTGCTGTGGCATGATATGATCTTAGTCTCCGCGCATTGCACTCAGACCCCAAAATCAGCCACAGTGTTTTAACGCTGTTTCGGAGAATAAGGTGATGTCAACAAATTTGTGATGTAATAGAAAACAGGGCCACATATATGGATGTGTTTATATATCTCTAAAAGTGCTGCTCAAAACCCTTAACACAATTACATCTGACTACACATGGACCCACACTGCTCCCTATTCAAACTATGCTCCTACACTGTCACCCAGTGTGACTAGCGTAACACTACTTATGGATTAGAAGCCATGTTTTTCAAAGGGCCATTAAAAGGAAGTCAAAATTGAGGATGTGATCCCTCTGCCATGAATCCTCATCATTCTTTAAAATCCTAATGATAATTCTAAACCCAGAAAGTTACAAAGCAATTAAGCCCAGATGGAGCGCTGGGCTTAATCATGCGTGTTATAGCACTAATGTTCACAGAGGTCATTCATGACTTGTCTAAGATAAGTTTGATCTCTGGCAAGATGCCACAGTATTTAATTAAACATACATTAATACTTCTTGCAGAAAATGTTTTATCTAAAATTCTATTACATTAAATCATTTTTACGGCAGGTGAACTTTACTAATTAAGTAATAGGAATATTTCTTTCTTTTTTCTCTTTCTTTCTTTCTTTCTTTCTAGCAGTTTTTTGACTTTTACATTGATTTAGTTATAAGGGCAGTTTGCAAACTCAATCAAATTGAGTCTGTAATATATGGGCGACCTTGTGGTTCAACATCAGGCCAAGTACATAAGAAGCTGTTTAACTCACAGCATCAAATAGCTATGAGTTAACTGCATAAATCACATTTTACATCAGATTCTCTGTATGTACTTTATATTTAAAAAAAAAAAATCAAGGCACCTGTGAAATAAATCCTGGTGGGACTCATAACAAATCTATTTGTTTCAAGTCTGCCTCCATCATTTACATTTACTATAAATGGATTATTCTATTTGATATTTTGTACATATGATCTGTCATGATTATTCAATCAATGCATCTGATTTTGAAAAGAACTCTGCACACCTACCTCTTTAGAACTCCGATATTCTAGAACAAGAATAGTCAATGGAACAGTCAATGGAAAGCATTGAGTTTAGCTTTCAGCCTTCATAACTATTCAGTGTCTTCTGATTTATTTCTATAGTCTAAACCTGTCTGTACCGCTTATACGACAGCTCACAAGTCTGACTGACTGAAAAGTTGATGGCTAAATGCAGCAACCCCAAATCACTTCCTGTGTGGTGACGTTCAGTGGCTTAAGCTATTATACTGTATGACTGCTATATTTTTAACTGCCTTTTTCCTTTTTTTCCAGTTCCTCATAATATTCATTAAATCAGATTGAAACCAGTTTACCAATGCCACAGGTATCCCTCTTCATTTTACCCAAAATGCTGTGGCATTTCAACATCTGCTCTCCAAAGGCCAAAGGCTAACAGTGTGACATTTACTCTTTTCATTACAACATCTCCCCATCTGCTTGGTACATTTCTATGTTAGGGAACGGGCATAAGCGATTCTTGTATTTGGTGAAAAAATGCCATTCAAGCGTAACCTTTTAAAGTAACACTTTATAGATATTGTTTTTGATCTGCCCTGGGCATGGTTATTTCGAATGAGGTGTCAGAATGTATTCAAACCATGTGACACAACAGTGATGACGGCGTAAACTTGACCATTGTAACCATGCACGAACGGGGGAGCATATTGTTTGCAGCGAAGCCTCCTCCCAAAAGGCTATGCCGCTTTAGCACCGGCACACAAGGTCAGCCAATCCCCTGTTTTCCTGTGCAGTGGTATAGCCTGACTTCCTGTGAAAGATTACCATCTGGCCTCTCATATTCTCGGCGATGCTTATCTTTGAGCCACAAACGTCAAGTCCCCGAACATCTCTACACCTTCGCCCCTAGCGACAGCCTCATCGGCCTGTCAATCTGGCAGCCTCATCCTGTGCCCTCACCCCCCCCACAGCTTCAAATGAGCCTTCCCTCCCTGCCTCTGTCCTGGCCCTGTCACCAAGAAATAAGATCTTGGTCCAGGGGGTAAGGAGGAACACAACAGAGATTCGTAATACCGTAGGGGTGTGTGTGCGCCTGCGTGAACGTGCATGACCGTGTACATGTTGGCTGCGATGGCACTGGGTCTGTGTGGTTTACATTTTATGGATTATTTATATACTGACGATAGACCGAGCTGCTTCCTCCGCCGCCCACTGAAATCGCGTGGCTAACAAAAGCTTTCGCGCTGCAACGGAACTCATGCATGCTGCAAAAAAAACCTGCCCTCAACTAGGTTCTCAACAGGAAATGTGTCGATAAACCACCTCCAATGTAAGATGAATGAAGTCAAAAGATGGATAACACAGAGGCAATATGTAGGCTACCTGACGAGTTCTCCACCGCACACATAACCACAGTGTCAGCTCAATCTGGCAATATCATCGAAATAGTCCGACAAGATGAATACATAAAAACTGCTACTTTAAATACTTTAAATACTAATGCACAGGCTACTTTTATATTTCTGATAAAAGGCCAGTGTCTACATCTGACAATAACAATTTATCATACCAGCATCCAACAGATAAAACACGCATCAAAGCCACACAGGCAATGCAGTTGCTCCCTTTATATTTATTTTCTTATTCCGTAGCCACGTGCTAGCACAACGCGGCTAGCTACTCCAGCAGGCCCTATTGCACGCAGGCAAGCCCGGTTGTCTTTCGCAATACGTGAAGGATGAGTTGGTGTCACACAGCCAGATAGATAAGAGGCAGATAGAGAGAGGCAGAGGAGGGGAATGAAGAGCGCAGGGAGTCTGGACGGTGTGGGTTATCTCTGCGATAAGAGTGTGTGATTCAGCAGCGTGAATAATTAAAGCTGGGAGGAGAGATAGGAATCTGTAGACGCCGGGGTCGGATAATATGCTGGATGGATATCAGGGGCCCTCTGGTGTGGGGAGGTAGCAGCTGAAACGACATTAGTCACTCTGTGTGCCCCAGGCAGCCGTCAAGAGCTCCGTGGTCAAGGTCAGGCTATGATGGATGAATGGGGGGACTGACCGTGGCTTTCAGCTTAAGTTGACCAGAAAACAAATGTTCTGTACATGAAATATTAGCCTGGTAGAAGAAGATACCGTAGCAGTATGTCATCATGCCCCTTTCTGCAATGTGTGAAAGGACATGACACGACTCGTGAAATGCCATGTCTAACGGTTAGATCATTCTCACTTGAGTATTTAAAATTTTTTGGTGGAAGAAGTAGAGGAAAAAGCTTTTAGAAACGTTGCACACTTCATTTGAGAAGATCCACATTACATTTGTACGTGGAGAAGCCATTTGTCATCATTATGTAGATAAATGTAAAAAGATAAAAAGAATACAGCATAATAAATGTAATCTTGAAAGGTCAAGGGTGATAATCGTAGCTCAGCCAGTGCAGTCAGCAGCAGTTCATTGCGTTTGTTATGCAGGGTGCACTATAAGTTCTGTCATATTTTGCGGTAGCCTGAAGTGCCATGCTAAAAAAACTGTTTTTCTCGCTTCCTCACAGATTTACATCGTTCGCCGTTCGTCATCTAGATTCATTGTAATATTAGTTCTGTGGAATATTAGACAGCAATGCATGACTGGGGGGTCAGCAAAACAAAAAAACAAAAGCACAGCAAAACAAATCAGTAAACCCGTGGATATTAATATTAACTCTGGTATTACATAAAATTAGCACTCTTCAAGCCAATTGCAAATTGTGATGCATCTAATTTGAGGGGTAGAACTTCCAGAACACAATATGTACGCATTGATTCCAAACTGACAAGCCCCCCCCCCCTCCCCCCCTTCCCTCACTAAGCTCGCTAATCACAGAACAATCAGCTAATCACTCTGTTCTTATCTTCCGTCCATACACTGCAATTTACCTCTCTTTATTCGTTATGATGGAAGCATAGCGTAGGCCCAGCCTCCATGGTAGCAGAGAGACCCATATTTAGGTCAACTCACAGCCGGAAAGATTCCTTGATTATTCCTTATTAATCCTAGTCAGTCCACCTGCTGTCATGTGGAGTCCCTGGAAGATGTGTGTCTGAGTGGAAGGAGCCGGGGCTAATGAGGTGAGTGTTAGCATGCTGATTGCTATAGGAGATGGTAGCACTGGGCCTTGTCATCGCTGCGTCCTGTTTTAGCCACTAAACACGCCGAAGTCTAAATAATGTGACAGAACTAAACATCTTATTCGCGTCCATAATTTAACAGCTTCCGGAAAGGAAGAAAAAATCCTAAATATTATGTAGATGTTCAAACTTCAGAGCGTTCAACGCCAAATACTGCTACTGTTAAATTTGTGTTCTTGTGTACTTTCCACATCAGGGTCACTGGCTTCTTGCAAAGCAATGCAGCAGCTTGACTTCCCAGCAGGAAGACATTCTGCACCGCGCTCTGCAGGAATCACATATTCTAAAAGGAGACCCAGATCAGTTAATGGTATTCGGGAATTGCGTGCCTCTTGACAAACACCCCAACATCAGTCGGTGGCCCTGCTGCTATCTGCAAGGTTGGATATTCACTGAAACTATATTTGAATGTTGTTTTGTGTCCTATATTTGTTGTTTTGTGTCTTACACTGTATTTGTATGTCGTCTTGTGTCTTATATATTTGTATGTCGTCTTGTGTCTTATATATTTGTCTGTTGTCTGTTGTCTTGTGTCTTATATATTTGTACGTTGTCTAGTTTGCTTGTAAATGCAAATTCCTCCATTTTGTTACACACACACTCACACACCCACACTCAACACTAACTCAACCCTGCCCCCTGTGGCAAAAATGACAAATAATCTACGCTACCATTTTACTGCCAGACTCCTTTAAACCAATGATACTAGAAATACTGTAATATTTAAACTGTAGGGATTGACTCTGCGGGAAGATACGTTTGACATTCATAATGTACTCTACATTCTTTACATGTACATTTACATTTACAGCATTTAGCAGACACTTTTATCCAAAGCGACTTACAATTAGTACATTTGTCAACAGTTGAACTGGTTAACCACCAGTTTTTGCAAGCATAACATTCTTCCAGAATAAGCTCATCATCATGTAGCAAGGCTACTTTACCTATATATTTGCAGACCATTACTCGAAGCTTATCATTCGTTTATCAAACAGTCAATAATTGTTATCAAAAGTTATCATTTGCTCCTCAAAAAGTCAATAATTGTGATAATCGAAAGTTATCATTCACTCTTCAAACAGTCAATACTTGCTAACGGCAAAGTGCTTAATATTCTAAGAGCTGATCTAAGAGTAGAAAGAAGTAATTATTATTTTTTTATATATAAAGGGAGAAAATGAGGATAGAATAAGTATTGTTAGAGTGGGATTAGTGCTATGAGTGCTATAAGATTAGTGCTATGAGTAATGTATTTTTATTGTGTTAAATAGAATCAAAAGCAATACACAAAATGTATGGCGTTTCTCTAGAGACTAGAGGTCCATCAACTGTACATTGGGATGATTTGAAAAGCATATTTCCATAAATAATAAATCCCAATTTCCTAAAAGTTAACAAATAACTGCATTTTTTCAAAGAATATACATTATTTCTGGGACAAGCAAGAGGAATGTTACTTATTCGTTCTCCCTTTGTGTCCTGTACTTGATAAAAACAGCTTTACATTTCACATCTTTCCACCACCTGCCTGCACTGAGAGAAACCGATAACATCAGCACAGCATTGGTGGCAAAAACAAAAACAAAGCGAGCTCTCACTCTCATATGAATTTATCTTACCCTGTGATGCAACGGCAGGCTGCTGTTACTGTTAAGATGAAAAGATGAAAAGACTGAAACAAAAAAATAAGACAGAGAGAGAGAGAGAGAGAGAGAGAGAGAGAGAGAGAGAGAGAGAGAGAGAGAGAGAGAGAGAGAGAGAGAGAGTGTGTGTGTGTGTCCCGGAAGCAATGCCTTGCTTTATACTGTAATTCCAAATTAGTCATAGGCATGGATAAGCGGTGGCAAGGTGCGGTCTAAATACTGGAGCCCCTCAACCATTCAAGCTTGGTATTTACTTGCTTTGTGCCACCTCTGGTCCGGCAAATACATCACGTCTGTGCTTCTGCAGTCAAGCCAAACCTCAGCCCGGGCTGTAGCCCTGCCCGGGGGTCTCTGGTGGATGTAGCTCACTGGCACTGCATCACCTCCAGACACCATCCGTCTCCATTACCTTCAACCAGGAGGAGCTCTTTTCACCCTGGTTGCCCTGGTTGCTCTGGGCGTCGGGCAGCCGCTCGCTCCGCTCAGCTTATCCACAGCTTTGACTGTATGCTGGACTGCTCAGGAGCTCCTGGCGGTTAGGAGGACACTAGAGACGGATGGAGAATGTGTTATATGTGTTTGAACAAAACACATATAACACAATATTCATAAACCTGGACGGCAGGTTTAATCCTGTCTAATTCAACTTCACTGCATACGAGCGTCGTGTAGCAATGGTGGTAAGGGTCTCTGTGGCGTTGAATCCCTGTTGGAAGACTGTCTTGTGGCTGCCGGTGTGAAAGGTCAGATCAGGGCCAAAACATTAAGCTGCCGACAATGCATCATCAGACATGACGATGCACACACACACACACACACACCTCAGTGTATGCTCGCTCTGGTTGGTGGTGTGAGGCTTCAATGTCACACACCTCGACTGCATAATAGTGCCCCCAGGAATCCCCAAAAGGGGGAGGAGTAGAGATGGGTGAGCTCCCGAGGTTCAAAACCGAAACAACAAGATTTTTATAACGCTGGTTATAACCACCAGTGCAATTCCAGATATGACTCGAAATAGTTTTCTTTTGAAGAATCCAGCGAATGCCTGAAATGTAACGTAGATGTGATATCAATGCTGACATACTGTAGATGAAGCTTTTGATGTGGTTATACTGTAGGCTACTTGGAATGCTGGTAAAAATCTTCTCTTAGGCATTTATTCTGTTCAACTCACTTATATTTCATGCAGTACCTGAAGCAGGAGTATTTTAGGTATTACTGAAAGGATACGTATCGACTTGTAGTCTCATTTTTAGCAAACGGTGTAGAATGGTGTCAACAGAGCCATTAAAGTGTTCCTAGAGACGAGTTAAAGTTCCATTGACTTCTCTGAGTCTACAAAGCCAATCTTGCTGTCCTGCAGCTGCCACTGGGTGGTGCCGATAATCACATGCTTCGCTCCAATGGTCTGAGAGAGAAGTGAAGGTTTTCCTTTAAAGGGGCCCTACCTAATACAATAGCAATAAAAAAGGTATTACAGTTATATCTGACTTTATCTCACTCTCGCTCTCACACACACACACACACAGAATTATTGGATCTAACAGGAATCCGGATTTAAATACAAAGTGCATGTACAAATGTTAAGTACGATTATGTGTATAAAGAATATGACTTTGTAGAAAAGGAAAGAACATTGATAAAGTCATTATGGACCCATAAATAATACAATAAAGAGTGCAACAGACAATAACATTAGCTAAGTCAATAAAAAGCCATAAAGGTTTTAAGTAATTTCAGCTCAGTATCAACCAACTGATCCAATCTCAAATAGAAATACTGCACAGAAGAATCACACGTCACAAGCTTTGAAATAAGATACTTTTAAGCCATGAGAAGTCTTAAAGACAAACTCTGAGAAGTGTTCATTTGAAACGGGGCGGCTGTGAAGTTCCCATAGGCCAGGAGGAAGAGAACATTTTTGAACTTGTATGCTCTGCAGTGACTAGATGAATCCTACAATCCCCCTAGAGGTAGATTGGCTGCCAGGAATGAACATCATTAAATGGACACACACGCATGCACACACGCACGCACGCACACACACACACACACACACTAGACACGACCCACCCATACACATGACACGACAACACAGAGAAACGGCTTGGTCATTGCTGTGGTCAAAGACAGAGTAAGAGGTTTTGCCAACTTTGAAACCAATTTTGCTTTCAAATTGGAAAGGTTGCAGGCTTTCACTTATTTTGTTCTCTGAGGTCCCTCGTGGTGCAATTTAAGCGCAAGTGTGGAGGTAGCCATGAGTGACCTGTCTGAATTAATGATTAGGTCGCTGGCCACAGGTGCTTATGCTGAGGGTGAAAGTGTGTTTGCATTTTGTTGAATGGTCCCTGTACAAACATTTACTGCATCTCCTCCTAAACTTGAAGCTCTTTTCTCATGTTAGTAACACCTGCTTGATTGTTTACATTGGACCGAGCAAATATTCGTTCCAGATGTAACCATTGTGAAATACTGTCTTCAATCTGAGAATTATGAGCTAAGCGATATCTCCGAAATGCAGCATTGTTTCATATGTCAAAACAAGAAGACAAATTCCTATGATCAGACAAAGCCAAAAAAAACAAACCTGTGAAACATCTTAAAACAGATTTATAACAATGCTTACTTATAATATAACAAATATGTCATCAGTTCAGGCATGCAATTTTGTGTCAGCCATAGTAAGCTGCGTAAAGGGCAGCGAAGAATATTAGAAGTGTAAGAAATTATTAATTATTGGAAACTTTAAAAGTAATTGAAACGCATGCCTAAAAAGTAAAAAAAAGCCTTAGTTTTGCACCTACTGCACATTCATTTATAGCCTGACATGAAATATGCAAGGTTTGCCATAGTAGAACCTTTATTAATATGCATATAGTCAATGCAGGTACAATGCCAGGATATAAATATAGACTATAGAATATATGATTTGGTTTTGTTCTATATATATGTATATACTGTATGTATATTTCTGGTCTATTAGAAGAAGCTACAACACAAAAACTAAACAAGGATAGTTTTACATGTTTAGTTTGCAAAGAATACGTTTGTGAGTCATGTTTTAAAAAACCCAATGCTTTTTGATTGATTAGAAGCAACAGCAAAGGATGGGATCTAACTGAAAGATCAGGGATCAATGTATACAAGTTCCTGCGGTGGTTTCCAAAAGAGGGGTCTGAAAGTTCGCAAAAAGCTTTTGTGGGGTTGCAAGATGATTTACAATTTTCAGTAAACATTTGTTCTTATTTTTTATCTTTCGTTTACATTCACATACATTTTTCACTTCTTTTTCAACTTCTTTATAGGGGAGCGTGGCTCAAAAAGTTAAAACAGCCCTGTCTTACAAAGATTAACTTGGCCAAGATGATCCAATTGTAACATCAAAGTGATGAGGTAGATCAGATTCTATTTTGACTTTTTTGTTTTCTACATCTGAGTTGTTTCACGCAACACCAGACCTCACATGATGACAGGATCAAAGGTGAGCTGTGTAATCTGCATGGGAGGTGTGCAGTTTAATCTCAGTGGAGGCATTCATCTCCCTCGCTAGACGGTGAATCAGTGACTCCAAGACACCGTGGACCACTGCTGCGAAAGGTACGAGTCAACTGGCTCCACGCCTGCCCTCCTAATCCATCCATCCCCTCTTCATCGCTCTTCATCTCTCCCCGTCACGCCATCGCCGGATTTCTAAATGGGTATGAATGTTTTCCCGCTTGCCTTTCAACAAAGCTGCACATTCACAATTGCATCGTGCCGCAAATGGCATCTCTAAGGTAGTGACCGACCTTCATTGCTCGGCAGAGGGCACGCCAGTAAATCCATTTCTCTAGAGATGCGGTTCACTGAATAACAAATCACGGGGGCAGATGTGTCTCTCCCTCCAGTTAAAGGAGCACATTGCCAAAGGCTTCCTCTGTGGAGCAGGTCACACCAGGGGTTTATAACCAAGAAAGTGGAGAGGACAAACATGGGGACTGTGACATCGTGGGGACAGGACTCCACACCTCCGAAGATGTGAAAACACACTCTGAATCACTCTCTGTTGGCAGCGCTGCTGCCATAGGATGTATGGATATAGCCATGTTAAAATTAAATATCAGCAAAGCCCCCCTTCATAAATAGAAATGACGTTTTTACACTGCAACACAAGGATAGCATCACCCTGGTCATAATCTGGCAGAATTCACAGCACCATTCAACGCTGATATCTCATATTAGCAGAACACATTTTTGCACCTCATTTCCATTCAACCAAATCAACTTCATGGATTATCGCACCTGTCACAATATGTTGAGACGGTTCATATTTCACAAAACACCTTATCTTGCTTCACAACCAATGTTATGTTATTTACACCACTGCAAACAAAATGGCTACAGCTCTGGTGAGTCTGATAAAAGCTGCTACTACTGGAACAAGGCGACAGCAACTAGATTAGAAGACGGTGATTTACGCTATTTATGTGTGTGACCTAGAAACGCAGGCCAATTTCGATACATTCTGTTGCCTCTGCACAGACCTTTTGCATTGTCTTTGTTGTGCTTTATTAAATCTTCCTGCAAATCTCCAGACGTGAGAAAAGATTGGCTCTTGGGTTAAAACAATAGTACCACAAAGCCGACAGCAAAGTCGGTAAAAACCATAGACTGTTTAAATAAATGAACAAACCCTCTGTGACGTCACCCATAGAGTTTCTGAAGAACGGGTTTGAAGCCAAGTATGCCGGCTCGGGCCGTATCTTGGCAGTGTCAGATTCCCGCCTATCTCTGGCTATGTATAATGGATGGATAAATTGATTGCTTAATATAATTTCAACTGATGAGTTATATACAAATGCGGGGGGCGGGGCGGGCGGGGGCGCGGGGGGCGCGGCGGCGGGCGGGGGGCGGGCGGGCG
>JAOEHI010025103.1:0-26281 GCA_025447815.1 Percopsis transmontana
ACACACACACACACACACACACACACACACACACACACACACACACACACACACACACACACACACACACATATACAGCACAGGGAAGGAGGCAGCGTCTCAATTATCAAGCTCTTTTCACTGCAATGTTTCTCACTTAATGGCCGGATTAAAGCTCTGATTAAGATGCATTTAACCCCCACATACCAGTTTCCTTTTGAACACCACTAAAAACCAATGGTGAAAATTAAACCAATAGAGCCTGCAATTAAGACTGACACGCCGGTGTGAGCTATATTATGGATTTTGGTCTTGAGACCATGAGGGGGGTGAGCAATTCCTATGTGTGTGTTATAGCTTATACCAAAAGCAGGGACATGAGGAAGCATATAAATGCAGCTTAAATGTCTTTTATCTGACTTTGTTTCCCAGCAATAGCAAATGTAATATACAGTATGCATGCAACTTTTAATAAAATTGCAATTGTTCCATCAAATCTAACACAAGATATGAAAGGTTGCCTCTGGTGTTCAACTCCTTGATAATTTTTCATTGAATGTTTTCAAGTTACCAATTTGTAACTTTCTTGTGAAATATGCAAAACATTGTAGTTTTGGCCTAAACACTAACAAAAGTCATAGCAGACTCACAATGGAGTACGGTACATTCAAGAACCAAACAGAAATGTCAACCCTTCTATAATTCTACTTGTTTAGTTTTTGATCCTTTGTCATGGTAAATAAGGTCTGCTAACTCAAAGAGGCTCACAAGTATAGTTCCCTTTCCCGTCATCCCCAATCACAGATTCAGAGAGGCATATCCACTTCCAAACTTTCAAACAAAGCCGATTAATTAACTGTCAGGCTTATACCTCTGAACCATAAAGAGCTTACAAATTACCTTGGGGGAAGTGATTACAACCACGGAAAACAATAAATCAATCAATGAATCTAATGAAGCCTGCATGACATCGCTGGTATTTCTGTCTGGATCTCAGCCATCTGTAGAATACCAATGGAAAGGAAGGGGATCATAGTTAAATTGTTAATCATAATGTGATACCACAGTCAGCAGATTCTCCATACGAGGAAAGCCTGGCAAAAGCCCTGAATGTAGGCTCAGAGAGGGAACATAATGCAGAAAATATTCCTTCCACTCGACTGGATGAAGGAACATTTTACTCAAAACTAAGATTAATTTTGTTCCTCCCTCCTTCCTTTGAAAAGAGTAAAACATTGAAAACATAAAACATGTGTTTTTTTTAGGTGAATGTACGTCTATCGCATGTTTAAATGTTTGAAAGACCTTCAATGTTGAAAGTGTTTAGACATTTTGAAGATTCATACATTTATTTATTAGTGACATGAATCTGTTGAATGTATGAATGTATCAAATAAACATGCCGCAACAATAATTAAATCCAACAGCACAATGAATACAAATCAGAACACTTACACAAGTACGTAACCCCTTATCCCAGGGACTTGAAGGTGCAGACCTTTTGATTGGTCAGATTCGCAATATGAAACCACTGAAGAATCCTTCAAGTTTTCAGGAGAAGGGGTTGTGTAAATGAGCTGTTTTTATTGGCTAACAAAGACTGCGCCTTTCCTCTTATGAAAGAACCAGTGAGAAGACATAGATTTGAAGCTTATGTGTACTTAAAATTTGTCAAACTACATCAAATATGTTTTTGGGGCAAAAGCGTTTAATAACTTGTGAATAACTTATTCTTGTCTTGTTTTTTTGCCCCTTCTCTGAAGGGGTTGAAGGGCCTTACAGCACACCACTGGTCAAACAATATAGGCTCAGCTAATAATCTTGTGAGGAAACTTGCAATGGTTCTTCGGTGAAGCATGTACACTGCGCTAACCCATAGCAGTAGATGCAGATGCAGTTTTTACTTGACAGATATAGTAGTTACAACAGGCGTCGGGCTAGAAAATAACTTATCAAGGAAAAATAGTAGTGGTCGCACACTTGATTTTAAAAGTTGTGACCTGTTGAAGATCCAGCTAGGATCGAAATGTGTATTAACAAAAGTTTATCAAGCAATCTTTTGTGTAAAGTGAATTTTAATATATCAATAACATGTGCTCATTGGATTTACCACATTGTTTGAGGTTATCTATTGTTTCTTAATATGAATTTGTTAGATTCCACTAAGGATACAGTTCATAACTGTGACCCCAGAACAAATCATGACACTTTGGGGTTGGTTGGGTTGGAGTCATGGCTCTTGGCTGAAGAGTCATTGAGAAGATGAACTTCCTGTCATAGGTTGTGATGGATGGCAGGCTGGTTCTTTCAACTATTAGTATTTATAATTTTGAGGAGTTTTATTTATTTTACATCCATATTATGATGAATCGCTCATAAATCCAACTAAATGTTTTACCTATTTAAACAACCGGAGAAGCCAACTTTTCAGTGCAGCTAGATAGCTAGCGTATTCATGAAGGTCAGTTGTGGATCCCATAAGGACGTTACGTCAATAAATTCTATAGCTAATGCAAAAAGAGATAAGCAGCAATACTATTCAAATTCCAAAACTATATGAATGTAACCTCAACAACACACCAATATCCAACTAGATTTTTTATATGATTTTGACTGCATTTTTGTGTGGGTATTCAGCAGTTTGTCGGCAACTATATGAGCAACATTGCAGTTAGAGAGATCTGATCTCAGTGGGTCTCATCGGTTAAACAAATGTTTGTTCACAAATCACCAGCATTATCAGCTTCCTGTATTTATACAGAGATAACCAGACAGATAGTGTCTTACAGCATAAAATCACGCAAACAGGATCTCATTAGCGAATGCAAATGAGAAAACACCAAATCTTTACGGAGAGGCAGAAGTGTATCTCCGTGGGATAGCTGGAAGAGGGACAGCTCACCCAGTGCCCCCACGCTGGGCACCAAATGTGATGGTCCGCTCCTGCTGGTACACTTTACAGGATATCAGACCCAACCATAAATGTAAATGGCGGGGATAGACGAGAAAGAGAGTGGCTGGAGGCCTTCATCTTCTGGTGTTTGCAGGCCTGCAGTAAAATCCTTCTCCGTTGTCCCTATCGCCACATTTAGGGTTGTTATAGGGAAATTCTTCTTTAATGCTCCTTTAAATTCACCGTAGTCTTTTCTTTTCTTTTCTCTCAGTGCTGAATTTCAATGGACCCTTTTCACAGACGTGTGCCGATTAGCAAGCGTTAACAATACTATCGACAAATGATCACTGCTTTCTCATTGGCCCACCTACACCAATAATTGATTGTATTAGCAGCAGCTGTGTTTTCTCTACTAAGAGACATCTGTGAAAGGGGTCCATTAGGCCATTCGTTTGTAGGGAATACCATTTTTTCTGTTTTTGGGAGGACATTAGATAGAAGGATGAGCAATCACTGGAGCCAATCAGATCGCGTCCCCTGTGACATCATCAAGTCCTGTTGAGTGGAGAGTTCCTGGCGTGGCTTCAGGGCCAACAGACCTTCTGCTCCCAGCAGGGCAGACGTGGCCTTGAGCTGGGCGGTGGTGGCCAGGTCACCAGCTCTTTCCTCCTGCCTGGCATGGACACAGCGGGAGGGGTGGCAGGCAAGATGGCTAGATGTCAGAAACAGCCCTTTAGACGTGTCAAAAAGCAAGCACAGCCAGGGGAAGCTGTTCATCGAGCGTGACAGTAATAGCATTTAAAACCATTCTACCGAATGGCTGCCAGACAAATGTTAGTCTAGAAAATACAACTCATGATGTAATATATTACAAAACCACAGGAATGAGATGATGTCAGTCGTTTCAGGTCACGATTGAATCTATTTGTATTTATGAAATACTATATGTATCACATGGAATGCACTTAGAAGAATGCTGAAGAACAGCTCCCAGATTTTGTCAGGATTTAAAAAATTCAGTATCATTATCAGGTTTCTGCTAACACTTAAAGGGGGGTGGCTGCCCGTGAATCTGTGATGCTGTGCAAAGCACTCCTCCTGCGGAAAAAGTGTCAAAACTCCACATTCTCACTTCTGACTCATTGGTTCTGCCATATCACTGTATGTGGTTACGATTGTGTGTGTGTGTGTGTGTGTGTGTGTGTGTTGTGTGTGTTTTGCACATTCTTTGCAGCAGTTCATGGTCAGCAAATACAAAAAAAATACAATCATTTTATAACGTGTTTGAAAGTAAACAGAACCATACAGCCGAGAGTTTGTTTGCCCTACTAATGACTCAAGTGATTTGTCTTGGGACCATTAATGTATACCATGTGTGTTTATTTGAATCTTGATCAACTACCACTCTGATCTTGTCACCGCTGGTGTCTCTTTAAAATGTAAACACAACCGTTAACCGCCGTCTAGTCTTACACACTGGCCTTGATGTGGGGATAGGACACCTTGATGCAGGTCTTTAAGATGTTATGGCCTAATAAATTGTGTGTGTGTGTGCGTGTGTGTGTGTGTGTGTGTTGGGGGGATTAGCATTCTAATGTAGCACAATTCAAACTCTGGATTTTCCTTTGAACTGGAGAGGGGGGAGATTAATAGAAATATGCAGACGTGAAAATTTCAGGGACTACAGCACTAAAACATACAGAAAATACAATAATACAATAATAATAATAATAAATACAATAAATACTTTTGCACTAACCATTGTGTGTATTGGCTAATAAGGAAAGCACATTACTGAAGACTTTTAGATGTTTTGTGTAAGGATTTGCCAAACAGTTAGTCCAAATGTGTTTGTGCTCCTTACATTTCTGCCATGACACACAGAAAGTGTGAAAATAGTTGACCCAGACTGATGTTTTGATGGCACAAGGCAGATGTTAGTCCTCACAGTAGATATGTTGGACACATCCCCTGCAGTATGGTTCAGAATACAGATATAAAAAGCACCTGCTTGTATAACCATTTATTTTTCAGGACTTTAAAACAACCAGGCTATACTCCCATTTATTTTTATAGGGGTCTGTTGTACCTACCTGACAACTTGTTTCTTAAAGGCTAATCAAAGTTAAGATCTATTTAATTGTAAACTGTCTTTAGGCCTACTAACATTTTTAACATACTGGTATTAGCCTACTGACTATATTTTTTACATTTTGCTATAGTGCAAAATGGAGATGGGTTATTCTATTCAGACACACACTACCACACAAGTCTACTTGTCGGGCGCATTGTGTCATATAGGTCAGTCAAGTGAGGAAACCCCTGCCCCTCCTCCCAATATCAGATGCGAATTTGATAATAGGCTGCTATCTATGCGTCATCGCCACGGGAGAACACTTGTGAAACGGGGAGCTCGCCTCAGGACAGCGCGCAGTGCTCCCCAGCCTTCACACCCGCTCAGGGCTTAACCTGTTCTCTACTCAGACATGAGACGTCTCACATCGTCTGACATCCGTTCACACAAATTTTTTTGTTGTTGCGTGCATCATATAGGCCTAGGCTGTATTATCTTTTTTTATTATCTTTAATTTTCATTGATTACTTCAATTCTTGAACCAGGAGGAAGACTCGGTGAGTTTTGTTTGAATAATTTCACAACATAAAACATCTTAATGCAGTAGCCATAGGCTATTTGTCTCAAATTAAAATAAGTGAAAATGGCTATAAATTGACATATTCCTACAAATATAGCCTGTTCTTTTATTGTGGTGACAAACGGTGGATCTTTGAATTAGTCTGCATGTCTGTGTTGTTCTCTATTCTCAGTCTGTCTGTTCTGAGAAACATCACAGGTTTCTTCAAACGGAAAGTAATAGTCAATTTTCCTTCATCACATTAGGCATCCCGGTGGGACCCAGAACCGCATCAGAATTGAAATTAATGCAAATTCGTTAACTGTGAATAGACTACATCGCCTAAAAAAGTAATGGAATCGCGCAAAGTAGGCTACAAAATACAAGCGTATTTCTATTTCACGTTTTAGTTTTACAAACAACATAGGCTCACATACAGTAGGCCTGTATTACTAACCTGGAGGTAAATAAATCTGCCTAAAAGTTTGAAAACGCGTTATTATTATACTATAGGCCTCGTTATGTTCATAAAAAAGTCGCACCCGCCCATGTTCTTTCAGAATATGTCACTAATTTCGAGGGCGAACTTTCTGTTACCATTTTCAGTATACCACACAAACGGTAAACAAATCTGTGCACTTGATATGTGGCATGTGATTTACAAGAAATAGGTAGCAATTATTGTAGGCTTTGGCATGTGTAGCCTACAGGCCTATATGCCCTGTCGAATATGAGCATTTAAAACGTATTCGTTTGTATGGTTAGTTTAGACTGGTCTACATCCACACTTTGCACATAGCCTATCAGGTGTAGGCTAGTTGGAACTTGCTATTGTCCTGTCTAAATTTCAAGAATAGCGTAGGCCTATTTATTATTATTACTGCATGATGTCTGGTTTTCAGAAAAATTTTGTGTAACCTGAAATACAGAATAACCAATAAAATTGTAAGAAACTTATAATAGTTTTGATTAGACACTACAAGCATTTTTATAGCTAGCCTACATGGATTATCTTTTAGGAAAATAATTGAACACTAATATGAGTAAAAACACGTTCCCCGCAAATACGAATAGAACCCAAAATGAACATTGTCTTATGTTCACCTACATTTTTGCGGTAATATTTTAACCCAAAATATAGGCCTAGCTGAACATCAACACTTATAGACTTATGGACTTATACTTATACTCACGCTTCGGGTGAAGGCTTCTGCCAAATTCCCTAATTGTAATTGTAATTTAATTTTAACACTTGCTGTGGTCTTTCAAATTCGAGTTAATGTAATAATTAAAATACCGTGCTCCGTGTAGGCTGACGCCCTGAAATAACCAGAACTTCATCTTTGCAATATAGACTGTCACAGAAGAGAGGAAAGGGAGTTTAGGTTCACTCTTAAGGAAGAGGTGACCAGAAGGAATCGTCTCGAAGGATAGTCATCAAGGCGCCCGACAGACAGGTCCAACCAGAAGGAAAACATGCTCGGAGGAGAGGGAGAGAGCAGCATCTTCCCTTCACCCAAAGACCAAACGCAGGACAGACGAAAGTCTCCGCCAATCGTGACTGACGATTCAAACAGCAGCCGGTACACAGAGCATGGAATCGGCCCAGAGCGATATTATATCCCATCAACAAAACAAAGTTTAGAGGGCACAAATCCTTCTTCATTCATCCCCTACACTGCTCATGGTGGCGCAGTGTGCACGCCATCCAGTGCGGCGAGATATTCCACGCCGCTTCATTTCAGCTCCGTGTTGCCTCCAACGAGCTTTTCCTCCACCGTGTGCTCCGCGCGCGCCCAGTTCAGCTCTTACCAGTTCGGACAGAGTGCTGGCTGTATCTACCCGCCCTGCACTGGCTCTGGGTCCGGTATCAGCACAATGTCCTTACCTGTCAGCGGCTCAGGAACGAGGGCCCAAGTTTACCTCTGCAACCGGCCCCTGTGGCTCAAGTTCCACCGTCACCAGACCGAGATGATAATCACCAAGCAGGGCAGGTGTGTGTGTGTGTGTGTGTGTGTGTGTGTGTATGTTTAGCCTTCACTGTTCAATTTTCTTTGACTTACCATAATCTATGTAAAATACGTTTTCATAAGTTGGATGCACAGTTTGTTCCGTTACGCACAAATAGTTCTAATTTTTTTTTTTAAACAGACGGATGTTCCCGTTTGTCAGTTTTAACATCGCGGACCTCAGGCTGACAGCGAATTACAACGTGTTTGTGGAAGTCGTGCTGGCCGATCCCAACCACTGGAGGTTCCAGGGTGGGAAATGGGTGACGTGTGGCAAGGCCGACAACAATATGCAAGGTATTGATATATTTCGATTTATGACGTACTGATCGTAGACTTAAGCGTATAAGCATAGAGGCCTTCTATTTATTATGTTATCATTATTCTAACTACATTCAGTCAGTAAACAAGCTATATTTCACTTGAGTAAAACATTAAATTTTTTTGGTTTCAGGGAACAAAGTTTACATCCATCCCGAATCTCCGAACACAGGAGCCCACTGGATGAGACAGGAAATCTCCTTCGGCAAACTCAAACTTACTAACAACAAAGGCATCAATAGCAGCAGTTCGCAGGTGAAAATACACACAGCAAACTGTACATTCCAGTGAAATCCTTCAATATGACGTTGGTCTACATTTCCATTCATGCAATGTCATTATTTAATTCGTTTTAAAATAGGCCTAATTTTTAAAAAGCCATGCATATTTTGTTGAACCTATGCTTCCCAAATATTTTAATGAACATTTTAAATGTATCGATAAATCACTGGAATTTTTCTAATTGTGGTGGCCTTGTCTTTTGTTAAAATTAATTTAGGCCAAACATCTTATTTAACTACAATTCTCATGTTTAATCTGTATTTTGCTGTAGATGATCGTGCTCCAGTCTTTACATAAGTACCAGCCCAGACTGCACATTGTGGAAGAAGGAGTGGAGGATATAAGCAGCAGTGGAAAAACTCAAACCTTCACATTTCCAGAGACTCAGTTTATAGCAGTTACAGCCTATCAGAACACAGACGTGAGGATTATCAATAATATTGTTTTTATTATTAGTAGTAGTAGTATTGTTGTTGTTATTGCAGTTGTTCTAATTATAATTCTCATTACTATTAGGGCTATATATAAATTTGGTAGCCCTACTTAGTTATTTAGAAATTAATTGTATGTCATAATTATCTAACTTTCTTCATTATTCAAAAAGCATAATCTTCATATTTTTCTCTGTTCTTTTGGGCCTACCTATTACATATCACACATTATGAATGACATTTTAAATTATTTTTCTCTTTATCTAGATTACTCAACTGAAAATTGACCACAATCCCTTTGCTAAAGGATTCAGAGACAACTATGATTCGTGAGTATCTTCTTTTTGTGTGACTACTTATGCATTATGCACCAGCAAGTACTATTACTACTATAATAAATACAATTTTGTATTATATGTCAAAGTTGTATTATATGTCACAGTTGGTTGCATGATAATGATACAAAAGTGTTTTTTCCACATACTTTCAAGGATGTACACTGGCCCCGAGAGTGACCGCCTCACACCATCGCCAACTGACTCTCCCCGGTTACACCAGATAGTCCCTGGGGCCCGCTACACCATGCAGCCCCTCTTCCAGGACCCGTTTGTCAACAACCTGCCCCAGAACCACTTCTACAACAGTGAGAGGACAGTTCCTCAAACCAGCACCCTCCTGTCCTCTCAGCCAGAAGACACATCCACGCAGAGGTGGTTTGTCACCTCCATGCAGCAAAGTGCGAGTTGCAGCACCAACAACAAATTAGAGCTAGGCCCTTATGAGGGGGAATACTCAAGCTCCCTGCTTCCTTACAGTATCAAATCATTGTCTATGCAGACTTCCCACCCTCTCAGCTACTACCCTGACTCACCTTTCACCACCATGGCTGCAGGGTGGGGTTCCAGGGGGACGTACCAAAGAAAAGCAACCCCCAATTTGCCCTGGTCTCCAAGGCCTGGCCCCACGGCAGGTTTCCTAGAAGACTCAAACAAGGATAAGCCACACTTGGAAGAGGAGATGAGCACCAGTCTAATCTCAGCCTGGACAGACACACAGCTGCCGTCGCATCCCCAAGACAAGGCTGATTCTGGGGAGTATTCCTCGGCCTGCAAGCGGAGGCGTTTGTCTCTGAGAGGGCCAAGCGCAGAGAGCTCCCCGTCTGATATCAAGTGCGATGACTTGGCCCCGGGAGCAAACAGCGGCTCCTATAGTAAGGAAACCCCCTCTAAAAGCATGCCAGCTTACTCCCCATTTTACATAAGCTCTTGAATTGTTTTCCTCTGAGAGACTTGGACATATTATAAATCACATTGTTGGATTTTAAGTTTAGCACCACAACAATCTTGAAACTATAGATTTTTTTTGTTTGTTTTTAGCATCATATTATCACCTACAGTTTGTATGGTTTGTGGGCAGGGTTTGTTTTTCTTTTCTGATAAAAGACAATGTCATTAGAGACTGCAAGGAGAAGTTCAATGGCATGAAAATGAGGGACAACATAGGTATTCTCTTGGATTAGGCATTGGATGCATCTTTGCTGTTCCTGGGTATAAAACAATTACACAGTTGTTGAATAAGAAATATTTAACTCTGTATTTTGAAAGTGAAGATTCATTTGTTTAAATGCTTAAATTGGTTGTTCTGTGATATGTATTTTTTGTTCTTTTGTGATAGTGTATATTTAATTCATATGTACATTACTGTATCTGCATTCCTACTTTTTTCTTTACATATGAAAATTGTTATTTATGAAATAACCATGATATGGCATTTGTACACAGTTCAATGTGAGGCTAATATGCTGTATATAGCTCAATTGCAATGTTTAGAGATTTGATAATAAAAGTCTATATGTTGTAACGAGTTTACAAATAGTTTTTTTTTTTCTAAATGATGTCAGTTTCTTTTTCTTAGAAGGAATTATCATTGCATGGAATGTAAAGTCGAGTATCCCTTTTGGTTTACCAGGCTGACTGTGGTGGCATGAAAAAGGACGTCGTCTGTTTAATGGACTCTTTTGCCATCTAGTGTTAAGACGCTGCACTTACACCTTTTAGAAACCTTGAATAGGCAGAGACATAGGACCAAGATCAAATATCGATGTCGCACATCTGTTATAGTTCTGTGCATTTAAAATAGTATATGAAGAAAAAATGTTTAATTAATCAAAATTCGATAATGGAATCCGTACAAGTGATGCAATACATCACTTGAAAAAAATCATCATACGGAGAGAAATACATGAATTGAATTTAGAAAAGGCACAGGCAATGACTAGGCCTTTCTTTCACTACTACTTAACGTTCTTTCAGGCTACCTTTATACTTTGGCCTGCAAGGCCGATATACAGTAGGCTATATCCAATGGCATGGGCACGAAGAATAAAGTTTTAAACTCCATAAACATTATGAGTATAATGATTAAATAAAAAATAAAACTTAAATGTATTTGGAATATACATTCTGTAAACACGCGTATCCACTGTTAATTATATAACATCTTAAACCATTGAAGAAAAAACACAAAAGCTCTGTTTGGCTTTTTGAATTGGGTAGAGTTTGCAAGCCCTGCACCGGGTGATTTGCTAAAACCTGGCAACCCGGACAGTAGACCGAAGAGACGTTGGAGAGTTGACAGGAGCAACAGCATCACAGGTTGAAATACAATATTATGGGAAGGCTTCCCAATTTAACATAAGAAACAGTGTATTGCTTGAGCTAGGGTCTGACAGTGAGTTTATAATATTAGGTAGACCAGCAAGATTTACAATTTAGGTAAGTTTAAAAAAAAAATGTTTTCTTTGTTTCTGTCTTACTTCAGCTGTGTTGCTAGCTTAGCTAACGTCGTTAGCATGCTATCAGACTTCCTTTCGTATACACTGATGTTAGGCAACGCATATGTTAGCGTCACGATGGTTGCTTGTTTTCTATATTTACTTTTGTTTTTGGAAAACACCTAGCATGATACCAGCAGTGTGTATAGTGGTTGTTATAACTGGATATCAGAAAATTGAACTGCGGTCTACAGCAACGTTAGCTAGAAATCTGTCAACGCGTTGGCACAGCTTTGGACTGGTTACTTTTAAAAGAAAGGCTGCCAAAGCTAGCAACAATTATAACAACAAAGGGAAAGGGTCCAGAATGTATTGCATCATCTAGCTTCAGATTTTTACTCATGTTTTCTTCTGCTTTATTTTTTAGGTTTGTCATGTGTTGTACTCAAACGTTCATCAATGTATCTAAGTCGTTTAACCTTTTACCAGATAGTGAAGTTACTGTTTACATTTATAAGGCGGTTAGGCTATTGCTACTGGCATCATAATACGAGGCATCTATATGAAATTTCCTAGAAATTGAATTTATAGGAATTTCTTATATGGTGTTCTTCTCAGCCTCCACCCCATATCTGCTTTCTTTTGTGTCCACCCACCTGGTGTCTTGACAAATCACAAGGCTATTGACATAGATTAATTTGATATAACCTAATGTATCCTGTGCCTGCAGTACCTACAGTATGCATGATAGCAAGATTAGCAAATTTGTACTGTATACTGTAGCTTGCATACAGATATTACATCTCAGAATGATAACTGTGGTATACTGAAAAATATATCTTAGCAGATATCTTTCTTATCACCACTCTCAGATGAAACAAAGAAAATAAAACTTTGATACACAGTCAAGTGTGAACCTATACAATTTGAATGGGCTTCATTGTTCCTATGATTATGAAACCTGCTCGGCGCACAAAGAACATGTGAATGCGAAACCCAACAAATTTGGGGATCCAAATGAGTGTGGCAGTATAGCTTCACTTCTCACAAATCTGAGACATGGATACTCTGTGTACAGTTTCTGTTCAACACAATACATGATTTATTTAATATCTTATGTTAAGTAAACAAAACTCATTTATTAATAAGAGCTGCAAAGTTATAATTAGAGGGGTAATGTGTAAGATCTAGTATAAGTATTTTTAAAACCTAATTTTGGGTATCTAGTGTAATCATACATAATACCGGAGCATAATTTGTGTTATAGTGCCATTAAAATCCCCACCTAAAAGACAAAAACGACAACTTTAAAGCAATGTGCGTGGACATGCATACAACCTCCTACAGTCCCCATGTATGTGAACGTAGTGCCGGGAACTCTCCTTTACATCGCCCTGCCTCCCTCCCATTGGCTAGGAATTGCACATTACCCTCTCTGGTTGGTTTCTTTGATATACATCTATATTGTATTTGTGTGTATGTATACATAAGTAGCCTGTGTATGGCTATAGGATACAGTCTTTAATTTGTTCACTCTGTAACACCGACAAAGCTTGATGCAAGATCCATACCAGTGCCCAAGCTCTCATGACATATGGTGCTGGTGGAAGCGATATGCAGGCTCTCTGCATGATATTCTAGTTCTGCGGGTTGCTTGCTTTTCAATGAGTCCTGGTCTCAGTGGGATGGGCAGGGTTGGCAGTGAGATACGGAAGCCCCTGGTGAGGCCTGAGGAAGTTTTGTTCCAGTCCCCACATGAGCTTTGTTGGCTTCATTGTGATTCAAAAAATAGACAAGAACAAGAAATGTGTGCATAGTGGAGTGATGTCACTGACATAGGAGCTTGGTGTTGCAGACATGCCTGTCCAGTCCGAAAGGATGCAGTTCAGGGGGTGGAGTTCATTTGTCCTCCAATTGTGATCCGTAGGAACAACCAGGTTTATTGAAGAGGCAGTGGGGTACGTTTTGTTACTTGACCCGTTGGGAGGATCACCTTTTTAAGATCTGAATAGATTTGCCCGAGGCCTATCTTGTTTGTTTTATTGTTTTATATTAACTTTTTTTTTAATGAACGAAGAGCTACGTTTGACTGTTTTATTGCCATGAGGTAATCTGACCCGTTCTCCTCTTTTCAGCATGCTGCCCATTTCCACTCAAACAAGTTGTTGACAACTCTAAGGGCAGTACAGAGCTTGATCTCAGGGCAAAGGGAAGCCATGGGGAATACGGCAACCAAATTCCGCAAGGCTCTCATCAACGGGAACGAGGGGCTGGCCTGCCAGCTCTATGAGAGCAACCCGCAGTTTAAGGAGGCTCTGGACCCTAATGCTACGTATGGAGAGCCCTACCAGCACAATACTCCACTGCACTACGCTGCACGGCACGCTATGGCGCGGCTACTCAGGTCAGAGCGCAATACACTCCTTGTTCTGTTCAGTAATGTTTGTTTGCATTACATTTGATATCTTGAATCTAGATGATGCAGTTTTCTCCTTTAGATTCGGATGAGACTATCATAATTCATTCAGTAGAACCCCTAAGACTATTTGAGTTCAGATAGGCCATTGAGCGTACGTTTTCTCTGTTATTGCTGAGGTGGGCCAGCCCAACCCCTTGTTGCTGCATTGTAAGACAAGCTATAATGTTTTTGTCCCTATTGCTGCTCCGTGCCTTTCTCCCATCTGCCTGTCTAACTAACCATCTGCTAACAGGAATGAAGAACACAAGAATGCAACATGCTGCGATGGAATAGGATGCCGTTCTGACAATGTGCTGTTGTATAAACTAGCTCCCTTGTGTTCTTGTTTACTGCCCTCAGCCCAGATTCCCTCCACTTTATCCCACATGTTCCCTTGTTTACTTTCCTAGTACATTTGATTTTGATAGGGTTAGAGCTAGGGGTGGAAAACAATCTTCATGGGAAGTGTCACCAGTGTTCCAATAGAGATTAATATGGTTCCTAATCTAATGTGCATAACGTCAACTATTTTCTTCTTAATGCCCTAATAATAATAATATGGATGGCTAATACAGTGGTTTATGCCCCTTCAGGTCTTTTCTATTCAGCAAGGATGGAAACCCCAACAAGCGTAACATGCACAACGAGACCTCGCTGCACCTTCTCTGCATGGGGCCCCAGATCCTGACCTCAGAAGGCCTGTACCCACACAGCGGCCACCAGCCTTACGGGGACGAGCAGCGGCGGGCCGAGTGCCTCCAGGTCATCCTGACGTGGACGGGGGCAAAGCTGGACCGGGGAGAGTATGAGAGCGCCGATGTGAACGCCACGGACAACAAGAAGAACACCGGCCTGCATTACGCTGCTGCCTCAGGCATGAAGACCTGCGTGGAGGTGAGGCATAGCGCACCATACGCTGGTATGAAATTAAAGGGTGGATGGAGGTTAGAGAGGTGGTAACCGGTCGCCCTAGGACAGAGGCCATTTAAAGAGCAGAACGAATACAAGACTAAAGAATGAGATGAATGAAAAGAAATGATTTGACCAGGTTGTTCTGTCTTAAATGTTCTTTTTACCGTGTTCAAACACAGCCTTCTATATACTGTATATTCAGCGTGTTGCGTGTCTACTGGTACTTTAACCCCGCCTCCCCTTGTAGTTCTTGGTGCAGAGAAACGCAGACCTGTTTGCCGAGAACGAGAACCGTGAAACTCCCTGCGACTGTGCGGAGAAGCAGCACCACAAGGAGCTGGCCCTCAGCCTGGAGTCCCAGATGGTCTTCTCCCTGGCCCCTGAGGCAGAGGCCATCGAGGCAGAGTACGCAGCCCTCGACCATCGAGAGGTACGATACGGCCATAGCATGCTGTACTACCAACTGTACTACTGTGTGCCCGTACGACGTTAGCGTTGTTGGACACAAATAAGAAAATGTAGCCTTTCACCATTGCAACAGGAACCAGTTACACCCCCCCCCTGAAGAACAAGACTCTGGACTGTGTTATAGCTCACGACAGTGCTATTACTGACATGAGATAAGGACATATCTGTGATTCATTCAGAAAGGACAACAAGGTGCCTAATCCACAGTGCGTTTTTGCTTAGTTAGCGTACCCAGTAATGTGTTCCATTAGTTTTGTCATGTGACAAAGACAACAGAAGAATCTAATGTTCGTAGGTTGTGCTAAACTACTGCGACACCGTTTCCTCCCATGCCTCTGATTGCATTACATATCCCACCCATAATTCCATAGCATTACAGTGGCATCACTGTATCAGACTACCTCTGGGAAGAGACGTACTGCATATCTACATTATACTCTTATTACACACCAGAATACATTACATTATTGCAACTTAATTTATTTTGCAATGCTCTTTCCTAAAGGACAACTTAACATGGCTGATAAAGACTCATTCGGAAGCCAACAAACTGCTACAGCCTCTGTCTGATGTGTGTCTTTTGGCTGTGTTTGGCTCACATTTCGTTTTGAATGATAAATCCCATACTTCAGGGCAAATGAGTCACCAGCTAGAAGCGCTATTTTTAGCTCAGAGTCCCAATTTTAAAGCTATATTGATAGCGTGCAGCTATCCACAGCTTGTTTGACACATTTAGTGTACGTTATCTACAGTGCTCTGCAGTTGCCGGAGATCAGGGGATCAGCACACTCCTTTTCTACTGCAGCTGCACTGGATAGACACACTGTCACACACACCATACACACACGCACACAGATTAGCAGTGTTTGTGTCTGCCACAAGGCATGTGACTCCTACCATCAGTTATCCAATCTCGGAACCCATCGGCTATCGGTCTGATGGTGATCTAGCCTCTGGAGGCAAGGGCCAATATTTCAGGGGTTCCATTGTAGCCAGCGGATAACGGACTAGAGATATCTTCTGAGCTCCGGTCATTCTATGTTTACAGTTGGAGTTGAGAGACGATGTCTACGATGTCACAAGTAGCCAGTTTACACTCATAAAAAGCAAAGCATCGTCCAAAATCTTCTCCCCTTGCCTACAGATGCTGCATTCATATGCCTGTTTTTGAGATTATCAGTTATATAACTGAGTCTCTATGTACATCTGAGCTGGGTGAGTCATGCATCAGTAATCGTCTCGCTTTTGTTTTGTATTCTAATAACCGCATTTCTCTTTCTCTCTTGTCTTTTTCTTTTTCACTCCTATTCTCACTCCATCCTGTGATCTCCGTCTGATCTTCCGCTCTGTATCCCCACTTCCCCTTTACCTCTCCTCACCCACACTCGACCACACACGGACCCATCCGCTCCTCTTCCCATCTGTCTGATGCAGCTTTATGAAGGTCTGAGGCCTCAGGAGCTGCGGAGGCTGAAGGATATGCTAATCGTGGAGACGGCTGACATGCTGCAGGCCCCACTCTTCACTGCAGAGGCGCTTCTACGGGCCCATGGTAAACACGGCACATACACTAACAGCCGCGGCTGTCCCATATGCTGCGTCATAGCACACGGAAGAGTCGAGGGGCGCCATGCCTCTCTGAGGAAACTGAAAATTAAGCCATTATGAGAATAATTTGGGCATTTTATGGGCATTTTTAGCATAATTGTATCTCTGCGTTCAAGATGGAGTCAGCTACTGTAAGAGTGATTCCAGTTGTGTGGTCAGTTGTCTAAAGGCACCTGAAAGGGCTGGACATATTTTGAAATCTATCTTAAACGTGTAATTTAGCCAAAATTCCTCTCTGAAAAAATGTGTGTATGTGTAAACAAAGACTCAGATTAGCCCCAGATGTGACATAATTTCTGGATTGTAACAGATCGTCTCTGACCTATCCTGCCACTCCCAATCACATAGCCATTCAAGTTAGGGCATGTAAAAAAAAAACAAAAAAAAACTGCAATGCCAACTGAAACACAATGTTCAGCTCAAAGGGATAAAAAAACTGACCAAAATGATATGGGGCCTTTTAAAAATTCTGGGGAGATGCAGAGGTCACCGGTTTCTTAATGCAAGTGCAAATGTGGCACACACAAGTCATCACCGCACTCAAGTGGTTGACAGACGCTGTGGTTTAAGGCGTACAGTTCAATCCACTGCATTTCTAGTCATCAGGTTGATTCGTCACACTTAACAAGATATAGAACCAGGGGCCATGCAGTAGCAATCAGTCAAGGTCTTTTTCACCTCCCAGCTGAGGCATCTCTTTTCTCTGTATTCTGCATGGCCTCAGGCTTCAATTGCTTGCTTCAAATTGCAGTGCTGAAAAGTCTCCTAACTTGGCCACAGTAAAGAGCGAGCTATGGTTCCATAGATTGCCTTCAGACATGAAGTCCTTACTTTGCCAAGAATAGGTGAAAGCCTCCCTAAAGGTTTTCATTTGAAGAGGCAATTCTTTGTGTATGAGTCTCTCAAAATGTATCACAGCTTTAGAAAAAACACATTCTTTAGTTCTATAACTAGTGGCTTGCTAGCAAGGCTGTGTGCTACATATGAGACATACTTCTGCGAGCTGGGAGGGTGACCCTGGAATGTTGCTATATTTATTCATGTCTATTAACGGAATACTGCCTGTCTGTCTGGTTAGAACATTTCTGGATGAAATACATACACCATTTTTATTAAGGACTGGAATTTCACACTTTCCTGCTCCTATAATTTACCCTTTTTAAATTAAAAAAAAAAAGATATTATCTGATTATATGCCTCCTGGCTTGACTGTCTCTCTGTCTGTGATTCTGTCTCACTCTTTGCAGATCAGCCTATTGGCCTCAATTTGTACTGCTTAGCTCATTTAACTCATATTGAAGTCTAAATGGGAAGCATTCTTTTGATGGTGGGGGGGAAGCATGAAGATTGGATTTCATTCATTGATGAATTTTAATTGAAAGGCGATGAGGGAAATTTTGCAACATTCATTATGTAGACGAGGTCATTTAGAGTCTAGGCATTCGATTTGTGGACGATCGTGTCTCCAGGCTGATAATGGCCTAATTGCAGCACTGACCGAGGTCATGTTTCGCATTCACGTACATGCCTTTTTGTGGGGGAAAATCGGAACTCACACAGTCATTTAACATTTATACTGACATGCTGTCCAACCGCAGCCTTTTGGCAGATTGAACCAATGTAGACAAAGAGACAAAGAGTAGATGGTAGCAGGTTTGTGTTGGCTTTAGGCAGTTGCCTTGCGTGTGAAATGAACTTCAACAACTTTTAAAGGGACACTTCTCAGTTGCCGTGCACGTATATGCTCAGATGAGCTCCACCCCTCGCTGGGGTTGTGTGTCAAACATAAACCATGAGCTGGGGCTGAAATTGTGAGGTTCTGCAGGGTTTTTCCCACCTCAAAATGAGTTGGAGGTGGTACTATCCTGATTAACAGTGTTTCCCACAAGACTTTGTGAAACTGTGGTGGGTGGACCTCGGACCCTCTAGGGGGATCCGGGGGCATGCTCCCTTGTAAAGATGGTGTTTGCCAAGAAATCAGTCTTACCCAAATTTGGTGCCGATGGTGTCTACCATCAGAAATTAGAATAAAAAACGGGAGAAATGTCACTTTATAATATTTGTAATGCAGCTGTATCATCTGCTCTGCTGAAAAGCAAATGTGTTTAGTCTAGCAACAAGCTATTTAGGCTAATCATATAATATATAATAGCTACTTAACTCAACAGGGAACCCGACGGAATTTGACACACTTTATTTTTTAGCAAAATTAATTGTAGTTGTACAGGGTCAAATCCAAAACAAAGAGGTTGTGAATATTGCTGCTATAAACAAGTTTAAGTTTAATTTAATCCAGATTCGTTTGATTACCTACTTGTGTTCAACACGGGAGATTGTAAGCATGTGACCTAGTTTCTGCTTTAATTAACTACCGCTCTAAGCGGAGCTGCAAAAGTAAATTCGTGCGGGGATTAGCAGCCAACATCCGGGAACCTTCGCCGCTGTAAGTGGAGGTTGCTCGGGGGGCGCTGACTGACTGGGAGCGTAATGCCGCAATTGCAGTTACAAATGACAGAAATCTTCATGTTTTTCATGAAGACACCCACCAGAGTTTTGTCCAGAGCTGGAGGCAGCACACAATTTGAAAGAGGCGGCCGCCTCATAATTCTCTATGCACGAAAAACCCTGCTCTGTGTGCGCTATAACGCAATCGAGTAGTAGTCTAAAGAAGTAATTAATCTAAATAAGAAAAGCTTAAAAACTAAAATTTTACTCCAAAAATGTGAGTTTAATGTGTTTCATCCTCATGCTGCCACCATCTTTCTCTACAGTGTATGTATTTTAACCCTGCAATGATAACATCCATCACAGACTGGGACCGAGAGAAGCTCCTAGAAGCCTGGATGACCAACCCAGAGGAATGTTGTCAGCGCTCAGGGGTCCAGATGCCCAACCCTCCCCCGAGTGGCTACAATGCCTGGGACACCCTACCTTCTCCCCGGACGCCCCGCACCACGCACTCCTCCATCACCTCACCGGATCAGATAAGTCTCACCCCTGCTGACGAGGACTCCACTTTGGTGAGACCCCTTCAACCTCTTGAGATCTGCCACTGTTTACCTATATTAATAGAACATAATGGAGTAGAAGTCACATTCTTTGTCCTCAATAACATTGCTGAATAGAATAATAAATGTATCGGGTATTTTTTTTTGTTTTAATAGTAGAAATAGACCCTGGATGGTAAAAACAAAATGCAGTAGTTGTGTTAATTTCCCATGCTTTTATGATATAGCAGTAATTCTATAGTAGAACAAATATTTGACAAATGAATAATGTATTGGTCTATTTTAATATACATTTTTATCCATATTATCCACCATCCATCAAACAACTTCAGGGGCCACATACTCAGAAGTCCACATAGAGATTGATATTATAATATTCTTCCCACCAAAGCCTTGAATCTACAGTTTTTCTATTTTATTTGACATATGTTTATCTTCCCAACTGATGCACTGATGTATTATCTAGTATGTGTGTCTCTGGGAGCATTATTAATTCACTTTGTGATCTCTATCATTTGAGGAAAAAGGGAATGCTCTTAAAATTAATATTTCCAAAACGGAAATTCCCAGTTTCAGCTGTTTTGATAATGTCGATAGAATGGACAAATCAACAATGGATGATATGAATTCAATAATTGATATATTAAATGATAGACACTGTACAGACTACAGGCTGAATCTGTGCTATAAGCATGCAGGCAGCCATCTGTTTTTATTATGGTAGACAAATAGCTCAAACTGAATGCTTGTCAATCGTTTGTAGAAGCAGATTTGTGTTTGCCTGATGATATCCTTTATTTTGGAACTGTTGAACTACTAGTGTATGTTGTACTTATTGACCAATTGGTACTTGGGCTCCACCAGTTCTACTGAAGGGCCTGTTTAAAAGTTATTGTTGCTTTGTATCTGTGTCTCTTGTGTCTGTGGGTGTGAGGAAATGGATCTGATGCCAAAACAGTTCTCAGAGGGAGCCACATGCTAAGGAGAGAGCATCCTCTTGGCATGGTCTAGTGTTTGGCTTGCTGCATTTTTGACAAACCAGTGACTCTAGCCTTGTTTCGATATGGTTGGCTCAATAATATATTAACTTATTTTGGGAAAGGTTACCTGTTTTAACTGAATTAAATATTAAAAATGGGATGCTCATTACAAGGATTTGAGGAAAGATCATCCATTGAGGCTGTTCTTCCAAGAATTTGTAAATTTTGTAAACACAAAATGCCTGGCAGAGGCCTTCACAAAACATGTATGTGGCTCTAACGACCAAAAAAAACAAGGATTGCTGTCAAGTTCTTCCATAAATTCCAAATAAATAATGAAAGAATGATGACTCAAAAAATGATCATGCCAGCATTCCAATCAAGTATATACAGTGTGTATGTACTGTATATACTGTGTGTGTGTGTGTGTGTGTGTGTGTATATGTATATTTAGTTTATATTGTCTTAAAAAGGCATCTTGCTGACCAATCTTTCCTTTCTTACAGTGTGGTATCTGCATGTGTTCCATCTCTGTGTTCGAGGAACCTGTTGACATGTCCTGTGGTCACGAGTTCTGCCGAGCATGCTGGGAAGGGTGTGTTCCCCATTAATACAAACCACCTATTTATATTTTTACACAACAACATCAAATACTAAACCACTGCTTATTTTTTTTTTCATAGACCAGTTGTGTTTTTCATTCCAGTTTGATTTTAGTTTCAACAAAAGATGACACTACATTGCAAAAAAAAAATTAAAATCCAAAGCTCTCCGTAGGGGCTTTAACGGCACTATGAGGGATTTATGAGTGGTGTAGCAGCAGCAACAATTTCCTGGAGTAAAGCCTACATTTCCCATGAGCCCCATTGCCTCTTGTCGGCCAGAGCGACTCTACGATAGCGTCTGTTTGTATTAAAGGGACTAGATGAGACATGTGCCAGTAGTTTGGAACATCAGCTCCTCAGGAAGCTGTATAGTGATAAGTTAATATATAATAAATTTTTAGATAATATAATCAATAATTGAGGTCAAAGTCTCTATGCCGTAAATCTATTTGTCAGATTTCGCTGTGGAATCGAACACGGTGGCAAATTTTGGAATCCTTACAATAAACTCGCAAACTTTATAGCAGATGTTAAAACAGTATATACAGTACACAGTATCATACAACACAATAACACTGATACATTGACAATAAATAGTGGTAAAGCCCTCATACTGCCTTTTTAAAACATTCAAGGGAATTTCTGTGCGTCTGCTTCTTCATTTTCATGCATTCATCTGTATCAATTAATGCATGTTCTTTCAGGTTTCTGAACCTGAAGATCCAGGAGGGTGAGGCTCACAACATCTTCTGCCCTGCCTTTGACTGCTTCCAGCTAGTGCCTGTGGAAGTCATAGAGAGTGTCGTCTCTAGGGAGATGGACAGGCGCTACCTCCAGTTTGACATCAAGGTAGATAGCAGCTGTTAACATATAGTCTAGTATTATTACTGTTCTCTGATTATGTTATCCAAGAGTATGTTTTCTGCTTTACCACGTCCAAACAGCAATATCCCAGTCTGACTTAGTGCATTGCATGATATTCTATTCTGAGAGGGACGCTCACTTTATCAGTATTTTTCCTCAACTTGACATGTCAGATTTCGAACAAATGGCTGACATTTCTGGATGTGTTGTCATAGAAACCTTTCTTGGCTGAAGCAACTAATATAGATCCTGCAGGGTTTCTGTTTGTGTGTCAGAGGTTAACCGCTGACAAAATGCTTGACTGAGGTAACGGTTACAACCTGTTCCAGCATGTCTGTATCAAGGACAGACATGCTGGGGTCAATTTTGGCTTTAACGTCTTCGCCATTTTATAATGTAATTTTTAGAAGGAACTTTTAAAAAAAAATTGTTATTTAAAATTATTCTACAGAAATGGGATGAAATTTGTCCTGTCAAAGAATTTTGAAAAACTACAGGCAAAACTACAAGCATTAAATTGCTGTTATTTTTGTTGTTATTAACGCTAATGTACCAAGTTAAGGGAACTAGTGCAGTGTCCGTTCACAGGGGCCGACGTGACGCCTCCCCGCGCTTCTAAGTGCACATGTCTCCTGCGTTGTTTGCATTGTCTCAGTATTCCTTTCTCAGTACAGAACTGTATTGTAATCCTGTAATTGGGAACTTTTATGTCGGAGCTAAGCCCCGCCCGTGCGAGACCCTCCGCTTCCAGCTAACGCTATTCTCTCATTTATACAAAGTGAATTAATTCTGAACGTGTCGTGTGACCATATTGCACCAAATGTGACACTGCACTCCCTTGGGTCCTCGGCAACACACCTGTTACATGTGAAGTCGATTCTCGACATAATTGAAATACACACAGACGGACAGGCTCAGAGATTCCTACCTTTTTTATTAGAGAGATATATGGGTGTTTTGATTGTTGATATCTGATAACATTCTGAGTTGAAAATGTGTTAAATGCAGAAAATGGGTTATAAATCTATAATAAAAATAGGACAGAAAGCCATATTCCTGCTTTTTCTATTGGCAGGCCTTTGTGGAGAACAACTCCGCCATCCGCTGGTGTCCGCGGGCAGGATGTGAGCGGGCAGTACGACTAAACACCCAGGGCCCTGGAGCCTCCGCCTCAGACCCCCTTAGCTTTCCCCTGCTCAGGGCCCCTGCGGTGGATTGCGGCAAGGGCCATCTCTTCTGCTGGTTAGTATTTAGCACAGCACCGTAATTCCAGCACGGGGGGCATCATTGCATGTAGCAGACAACATCGGTTATTTCCTTTTGATCGTTGACATGTACCGCCACTGACATTTAAGCATTCGTTTTAGCTTCAGAGAACTAGTTGTCTGCTTCATGTGTACAGCTTGGAGCCATTTGAAAGCACAGAAAAGCTGGAAATGGAGGATATATCCTGCTGATTGCCCTGCACTGTGACTAATTTCATCATGTCTTTTCATCTTAAAGATATACCAGCACAAACTATCAACACATTCTCGACACATAGGGGCTAGCTGATAATGACGGCAGCTCCATGAAGCATCAAACAGAACTATAAAACCACACACATGCAGCTGGGAAGTCCCTTCCCTTCCTCACCTAACTCCATTTTATACCTAGCAGTATAAGTCTATATTAACTAGATGACCACTCGATCATAAAGGTACAGTTAAGGCTGTGCAAAAAAATAGATACAGTATCGCAATATTTATAATATACTGTATCAAAAAAAAAATACATTTAAAGTTTTATTTAATTACACGAAAAATATACAGAACAAGACAGGGAATAGATATACAAGATGAAGGATATAATTAAATTCTCAATACATTATTCATGTTTTAAACAGATTTAAAACAATGTGTAATGCAAATATTATTCAAATAAATTGGAATGGAAGTTTTGAATTAAATAGTTTTCACTCAATTTGTCAGCTGAGTTATCAGTATAATGTGATGTACATATTAGACTACACAGGTTGTACATAGCAAGTTGTATTTTCAGCTCTATTTAAAAAATTTCATTTAGATCATTGGAATGTATCGCAATATGTAGCATATCGTGATGCGTATCGTGACCCATGTATGTGCGGCCCTTGCCAATACCCATCCCTATTATTAAGGGGAATGTGTTGGAAGACTGGGAAGGATTAGGGTGGCACCCTGAATTCACCTGAGAAACAGTTGAATGTGCTTTCTTGCGTGCAGGGGGCCAGGCGAGGCCAGATGCCATGCGGTGGTCCGCCTTCTGTCCTCTTTGTGCACAAAGGCATGTGGAATGCTCCCCCACCCTCCCCAAGCCCATCCTAACCAATATTGCACACCTCACTGCTTCAACCCCCTCTGAACTCTTCTACTAAGAGGCTGCTGGGGTTTACTTGTCAGGTTTACCACAGAGCTCACTTGATGTGATGTTTCAGAAAAGTAACTGAATGCAACACAGGCATGGGTGGGTAATTGTGGGAGGCATTTGGTTTAACGGCTGATGTGACCAGCGGTCGTGGTTGACACATCTGACTGCTGTGGGAGTCGTCTGATCTGAACGTGTGGTTGAAAGGGCAGAACATGGAGCTCCTTGTGCATGTCAACATGTCATCTGTATAGACAGATGCCTGTTGTCTGTTAGTCCATATGTGCACCTGTGTGTGTTTGTGTGTGCGCTTTGTCTCGGTCTCTGACAGTCTGTCCACCTGTCTGTGTATTTCAGGGAGTGTCAGGGAGAGGCCCACGAGCCTTGTGACTGTGACACGTGGAAGATGTGGCTACAGAAAGTGACTGAGATGAGACCAGAGGAATGTGAGTACTGACAACTTATTTGTTATTGCCGTATTTTCGCGTCTATACAGGGAAGTAGTTGCTATTATTTCTTAGACACTTAATCGCGTTTTTGGAAAGTATATTTGCAACATATAGTATATTACAACATTTATAATCAGGCTATTGTTCATAAAATAAATGATTCACTTAGACAATCCGGTTATCATAAGACTACACTGGGCTATCTGACAATGATAAATGGTTCCAACAAGGAAATAGCAGTTTGTTAATCATTAAATCCCCTGGACTGACTGCATTTTAAGGACTTACAATAGCATCAAATGATTGATTTAAGGCTAAATTGCTCAGTGCAGTCAGCTGGTAATTACAAACAGTTTAAAACTGTTCATATGTAATGATTAATATAAGTGAACAACTCTCATATTGACATAACATAAAGTGTGTATTATGTAATTGGACTGCGGCCCACCAAAGGGATGATTGAACATGGCCTTGGATTTCCCTATTGTGCCACTTCACTGATGCGACAGTTGGACACAGAGATATGTGTGTGTGAGGGGTGGACCGATATGTTTTTTTTCATGGCTGATAGTGATTATTAGTAATCAAAGACACTGATAACCGATATTTGGAACCGATATACATTTGCAAAAAAATTTAAATGTTGGTGTCAAAATTTAGAATAATAATTCCAACACAAAACATTGTTGAAATGCCTTTAAACATACAATATGTTTAATTTTTATTAACCTTTATTTAACCAGACGATCTCACTGAAATTAAAACATCAGTCTAGAGAGGATTGATTTTTTTTTTTTGCAACTTCGGCAATATTTGCTGCCTTTCTTAAAACACAGCTCAGCTAGCTCACCAAAGCTGCTCCACTCCTGCTCCGTTCCTCTGTGCCCCAGTAGCCTTTAGTGTTGGTTTGTGAAGTCTAACAAATCAGACAGAGAGAGGCGGCTGCATTAGAGCTAGGGCTGTGCTAAAAAATCGATACAGCGATATATCGCCATATTTATTTTTGCGATATACTAAATCGATTTCCAGATCAAAAATCGATTCTTAAAAAAAAAAATATATTTATTTATTTATTTTTTTGGGAAGATTCTCGTTTTAAACGGTGTGAACTGCAACTACTAGATGTCGCAGTACGGCTAGTTGCCAAGAACTGATGGCCCCCATTTCTGGTAGAATGAAATTTGGATGCAACATGACAGACGCAGCTGACAAAAATACAGCAG
>JAOEHI010025114.1:0-26280 GCA_025447815.1 Percopsis transmontana
TGCCAGTAAATTTTAATTGCCCCTTGGTGGTGTTCCCCGTCCTTCAGCCTTCCCGCATTCCCATGTTCCCACAGGTGGTGTACTGGTAACCCCCCCCCCCCCCCCACCCCCCGCCATATTATATCTACAGCTGTTGACACCCATCCATTTACAAACCCCGGCTCGCGTTCAGGTCATCCAGCTCCTCTAACACGTTGGTAAATATTTAACCAGTCAGTTAATAATATATTCACTACGTCAGAGTGCATTTTGTTTTGATCGGAACTCACCATTTATTATTTATTATTTGGGCTAATATTAGCTACATATGCATTCGGTTCCAGTTCAGAATCGCATTTGTAGAAACGAGTGGAGTGTTGTCTACAGAGACAAATTGTTTTTCTCTTTTGCTTTAAATAAAGGGCCCGAGTTCTGAAAATCTCTCCTTTCCCCTCTGTGACTGAATAATGAGCGTGGAGTAGAAATATGTATACGAGCTGCAGGGTAGATGATGCTGATCCATGGTACTGTAAACCACACTTGTTTCTCTCCAAGAGCAAAACAGGGCTTCCCCCTGAGTTTATTAAGAGGGTCTTTTAGCAAGATTAAATGTTTAGAGTATTCATCTGGCAGAGAGAGATTAAGGGTAAGGAGAACAAATCTATACTGCTTTGACAAGGCTGTCTGGAGCACAGGCAGCGTGCTGCTGCTTTGAGCCAAGCTTAGGCAAGTTTGTCCTCATTGATTCGGTAGAAATGTGCGGGAAAAAGAAACTAAGAAATTATATTCAATTAGGAAAACAAGGCACTATTATTCACACCCTTGTTAACGTTGTCTTGAACATGAACTCTAGCTTTAGCGGTTGTGTCGTGATGTGCCGTCGTAGGCCAAACTGATTGAAGTGTGATTCCCGGCAAAGCCATAAAGTTGCCTGCCACATACTGTGACAGCCCCTGAGAGCTTAAAGTAAAGCTTGTTAGAAGCTGATTGATTTACCAATGTGTACTTCAGTCAAAGAAGTGAATCTTGGTATACTGTATCTTTTCTAATAGAAGTTGATATACCTTGATGCATGAGACAGCCATTATAAGGCCTCCTCAACCTGTCAACACTGAGCTTTGTGTGTTGGCACGAATATTTGTGTGTATTTATTTATTCTATCTACGAATGAGGGCGCGTATATTGAATGCTTGTTTGTCTGCCAGTATGTAACATAACATTTTGTGTGTGTGTGTGTGTGTGTGTGGTCACGTTCACCTATTGCCAGGTTTAATCTAGTGATTGATCAGCACAATATACAGGCACAGCGGCATGGCTCATGAAGGGTCATAGATAAGCACTTTGAATTAACGTCCTGTCTTGCTCATGCACTCAGAAAGCTGGGCCCGCACGCACGGACCCCTGCCGGGCATTGCATTGACAATATGGTCCACACACAGTGCTGTGTGTCGTAAATTGTGATCCCTCAAAGCATTAGCCAGGTGTTGGAGCTCTCCCGCTGAACCGGTTCCCGTCGACGTATACAGCCTCCAATCTGCTCCTTCAATGATGAACGCTCTCCTTGTGGCTTACCTCCGTGTGTCGCCCCACCTCGCTCTCCCAGCGGAACCTTGTGAACACAAATCACTCTCTAACCCTCCTCAGAAGAGCCCGTCTGTCTCTGAAGAAGGCAGTTAGTTATACCAGCAATCAGGTAAAGCTGCTACCGCTGCATCACAGCACACGATTAAAAGGGCTCTGCTGGGCTTTGGCTCACTTAATAATTTCTGTTCAGGCTTTACGGTTGGTCCCTTCCATCTGTCAGAGGGAAATGAGGGACTCTTGTCATTGTTGGGTTAAATAAATGCATTTTACTGTAGCAGTGTGCCACTACGTGCTATGCTGAGAGACTGAGACCGAAGCGCCTGTTTCTTTGTGCTGGAAACAGAAATGTAGCATTTTCTAATCATTAGCACCTCTGATTTTCCAGCTATTAACTTGTGCCACCATGACAATATGTTTTGTATTTCCTATCTCTTCTGTAATAAGTATAATCATTAGTACATTCGAAATGTATTAACAAAAGCTCTGTTCAAATGATTTTCATGTATTCATTATACAGGGTATATGAGAGCAGACTGCCAAGCCCCAACCTTAGCCAAGCCCCAACCTGACCCTATCAATAGGCTAACTGTAAACTTAATATGAACCATTATAATGGACGGTGCTTTTAAAAAAAATATTCAAGATAAATATTAATGTTGTCCTTATTGTTAGAAAGCTAAAAAGACACAAATTACTAGATTATTAATCTATGAATATTTAATGTTGTTTATTTATCTAAGTTTATTTCACTAATATATAATCAGGCAAGCTTCATCTGCAGCTAAAGCTGTGTTGTTTTTTGCATCTCTATCATTAAATCTCTGAATGTCTCTTTTATATGGAAGTCACAATCACTTCCCTGTGGAGAAGTCTTTAGCACTGGGCACCCGGGGAAGGGAATGAATATTTATTTTCCCCAGCATGTATGACTGAGAGGAGGGGTAAGCTGCAGTCTAAACTAGTCCCACTATATGAATCCTTACTTCTTCCCTCCTACAGAGGCTACTTCTCCAGCCTCTGCACTGCAAACCTGCTTTTACCCGCTGCTTATCTCCCCCACAGCACTTTCCCTCCCAAATCTGGTCAAAATCGCATGAGACTGACGTCTCGCTACTTCTGAGTTTGTCATTTTGCTCTTTTGCTCCTATCGCCCGGCAAACCTCCGTGCCCGGGAGTTTTCCCGAGAGCTTCTCTCTCTCTCTCTCTCTCTCTTTCTATCTCTGTATTTGTCAGTTTCTTTCACAGTGTCTTCCTGCTAAGTGTCTCATTCAACAATGGGCTTTCATTTCCTCACCAGTGAGGGGGTTTGCGTGTGTGCGCGCGCGTGTGTGTGTGTGTTAGGTTTGGGTACCGTTCCATTTGAACCGATACCGGTACCCAACGGTACTTTTTTCCGGTACTCTTCGCCGCTGGCTGCAGGCGTTAGCTAACTGCGGCTGGTGTGGGGGAATTGGCTTTCAGGCTATCAAATAAGGTACACTCTTCAGCTTTTAGAAATATTTTCTGTTTGACCAGTTATTTCCTCAGGTTAGACGTGTTGCCATGGCCAGCTTTGCATTTCGCATCACAAATATTGCAGCTAGTTTAGTACTGCACTCTCTCTCTCTTTCTCTCTACTCTCTCACCCAGGTGTGCTTTCAGGTACCAAAATATGAATCAGTAGTACTGTAGTACCGACATTCAGTTTGTACCTTTAAAAGTATCGAGTTTGGTAACCAAAGCTAGTATGTGTGTAGACCCACAATTTTAGGTTCAGTGTAATTTATTGTCTATTAGTAGTCAGTTTTGACCCTATTTAAAGGGCAATTATGAATTGCATTGCGTCAAATAGAAATTTGTTTGTATACCTATTTTTGTGTGTATAATTTGAGGTTATATGTTTGATTTGTTTTGTTTGATTTCATCTGTGTTATTCAAATACCTCTAAAATAAGTGAATTAACTAACTAACATTTTATTAATACATTTTGGGACTTTTGGAAGCAGCTGACATTGTCAACTACAGTACCTGTACAATTATTATGCAGGCCAGGTAGCCTGCAGGAATAATGCAGAGAACGTTATTGAGCGACACTCTGTTAGCATACGCTGTTAGCATAGTGAACCACTGAGCAGTGTGAGCATTAGGTATTACTACAAGTTACAACATCTTGTCAAACAAACATGCTGGGGGCCCCACTGATATCTGAATTAGCAATAGCGTGTCAACATTTAATATGTAAATAACTGGTTTGCTAAAAGTTGCATACATTAGTATATACACACTTTCTTTGAGTGTGTGCTCGAGTTTTGGTGTGACAAAGAGATAAAGTATAATGCTTTCATCTGGAAGAATTTCTTTGTCCATACATTATAAATGTTATGAATGTCACATTGGAAATAATTCTGTCTGCCTCTGTTTTCATAGACCCTAGAGACTACTTGTATGAACGTCCTATGGAACTAGCCTCCATGAGAACATTGATTTAGTCCTCTCTTCGGTCTACCTCACTAATGGCTCGACAGTACTAGAAACAGCAAAACAACCTGCGGCTCGTATATCAATCATGTCACTGACCTTTAGCTACTCACACGCCAGCTATCAATTAAAGCATAAATAACAAATGTCACAGCAAAGCTTCTCATTTGGCAGGTGTCGGAAATATACAAACAAACCGATAAAATGCAAACTCCTTCTGACAGTACCCTAACCTCTGGAAACAAAACAGTATTTGTTGTTAAAATGTATAATTTCGATAGCTCTTCCTGGACAACTCTAGTTATCCAGATAACTTGCTTATCTGAATAAACCAGACATCAAAACAAAAGACAACCATTAATATGACAGGCAGTTAAAGAGTTGTCTATTGTCTCTGTGCTAAGCTATGAAAGCCGCAGTACTTTAACTAGTGGCCATATTCTCTTTTAGTGACTTTTAAACAGAATGCCGCAGCCAATCCGTCTGTCAGACTGTCTCTCACTCACTCTACCTGCCCACCATAATGCCTATCTCATTAAACGTATCCGTCCATGTAAGGACCTTACTTTTGTACCTGTGTAGGCGTGATTGATTTTACTCAGCAGATTTTAAAGTTGTTACCTTGAACCGCTCTGTGGCAGGAGCGTTAACCTTTCCCTCTTCTCTGCTAAGCAGACAGGTATTACATGTCTGTCTAACAGGCGCCCGGCAGTACTTGTTGCACACACACCAAATATCGGCTAATGGTCAGTGTTTAAACCTATGCAATAAACCTATGCTAGACATTGTTAAGATTTACTCGAATTACAGAAAGCCGGAAAAAGGAAAACTATGACTGTGTGTTGTCAAGTGAATATAATTTCAGCTGTTCTTTTCACACATATTCCATAGCACTGTTGCAATTAACAGAGTGTTCGGCTGTGTTTGGCTGGTTATTATGCTAAATGAATCTCAATGTTCTGATTGGGTTTCAGGGTATTCGTGGCTTTAAGCGGTTGGGTATCTCAATTAGAGATACATGCTTGTAGGCTCATGTGTGGGGTCAAATCCAGGAATCCTGTAGCAAGGAATCAGTCACACACACAGGGGCAGATGTACGTATGTTAGAGAGCAATAATTTCTCTAAGTGAAATGCAATTTCTGCAAAAGAGATACACTGCAAATACAGTGGAATAGGTCATCAGTCTCTCCTTACGCATCTCCTTCCATGTTTATGCACGAAACTCCCACTTTTCCCTCGACCCTCCCATGAATGCATGTGCATGAGTAGGGAAAGCATGATTCTGGGCTCGGGTGCCAGACAGAATGCGGTTTTAGCCATTTGGTCTGTTTGTACATACCACACCATGTTTTTAGTTGCATGTTGCGGTATAATAACGCCTAAAAGTACATCTGCCCCAGAGTTCCAATACAATACATGTTACTCTAGCATTATTGCCAGCTTCCATCTTGTTCTTATGTTTATATTATACCTCAACAGACTTTTGATTCTCTTGGTTTTGTTCTAGTGTCTGGTGTGGCATCTGAGAAATAACTTGAGAATAGTAATGTACTGTCTAATAAACCAATTACTCTCCAGAAGTAAAAATTGCTGGCCCTACATGTTGAAAATTTGGTAGATAGAAGAAAAAAGAATTTGTAGATTAGACACTAAATCACAACCACACTACACACAGCCCTGCAAATCGCCAACGCAAACAAGTTATGAGTTATGTCATTATCATACGGCCTCAAAGTTAACACGGAACACCCACACGTGCTTGATGTTTACACGTGTGCACACACGCACACACACACACACACACACACACAAATATACACACACAATCGCCTACATTTTCCTGCTTACACAGATGCATGCGCTTCCATGGAATACATTGCATTCGACACACATTTAGCATTTAGCTTAGCCGTGCTTTTTCCTTGCATTTGGGTGCCATACACCACATCATTATGCAGTGGGAAATCGTATAAACAATTTCTAATATATCTGCCAATAAAGATTCTAGATCCTCGTAGCAGGAGTCTTTTGAACTGCAATAGTATTGTATTGTATTGGTTGTCCCAATTCAGTGGAGGAAGCCTTCTCCATTTTATTTAGAGTAGGTTTCAGCCTAGATGCATTTCACCATTATGTTCCAATGCATTTCAATCTGTGTTTTCTGAGAGGCAACAATTCAATACAATAACCTTTATACCACCTCGCCATTACAGCCCAGGTATGTGTTGCACAGACAATTTAAGTGTTTTTCACCAATGTACCTGTAAACAGGGAATTTATTGTAACTGAATATCTATAATGGAACAGATGTATGACTGACTGACTGACTGGCTTACAGACCCTGCACCATTTGGGGGAAAAAACAATTTGGAGGATCAGGTAGTGTCTCTATCTAAATTCCCTCTTTGGTCTGAATCATGGAGTAGCACAGACCCTGTAATAACATCATATCAGCCACAACAAGCTCTTTATCTCAGTTTGAACTGACTGATGTCATTTGTTTTTAAATTTTTTAAATGAATATTGTAGTACATGCCAGTTACACAATGCAGATTCATTTTTAGAATATAAGAATTCAATCTTACAAAATAAATAACGTAAATGCTGGACTATTCAATGGAAATATAATTTCTATAGTTTGTTTGTTTGTTTAAAGCACAGTTGAACTTCTGTTAATCCCTGAACTCTGTAACTCCCTTACCTCAATATAAATCCACACACTGACATTCGGCAAAAAATAACACACAATTCAAACACCCGAACTAGATAATCAACATCAATAAACATGAGTTTGTTGATTAAGAATATTTTGAGAAACAATGGAAGTGAATGGCGTATGAATACAACTGTGATTTGCCAGTCCAGTCCAGCATCTACCGCAAGAGATACATGTATTGCGAACGTCGATGTGATGACTTAATATTGAGATAAGGATGCCACAGTGTTGAGGTTTTGACAACAGTTCAATTGTGCTTTAATTTACAAAAATTACTTCAGTACCAAAGTTCACATTTAAAATATCAGCACTGGGGTTCCCCTAGATATTTTATAACATTCACTTATTTAGTATTCAAATAAGTCACTGAGTGTTAAGAACACTAATGACATTTTAAAACCTGATATAAGTTCCTGTGTAAATCATGCTGCATGACTAAACTAACTAAGACACTTACAGCTGTAGTCTTTTTTTATTCGCAGGAACCTCTTCCTTGAATAATTTCTCATCAGTGTTGCCAGACGGAAATGCACACTTTATGTATTTCTGTTTACTTTTAGGCCCCTTGCTTCCAGGCGAGAACAAATGTGAAACGTGGGAACATATCTCGACATTTAATGCATTACACGGATTTATAATTGCATTATCAGTGAGGCACAGCAATGCGCACATTTTCTGAGCACTGAGAACTGTTACAAGTCAAAAGACGGTGACTCCTGGTTGTTAGGCCTCAAAAGGCAAGGTGTGCATGTCCACTAGTGGTATAAAAACAAAACAAACCCAGTGAGGTACACCACCCCTTATGTCCTCTACAGAGACCACATGTCAGTGACTTGCAATCTGCAAACTAGGCCATCCGCTTGTCTGCGCTTTTAAGCAGTGCAATAAGCGAGGGGAACGGAAGAGGGAGAGGGTTACGGCGGCCCCTGTGGCGCGCAACATGGTTTGTACGCGTCTGCCATGTCTTGTCAGCGTCACCGCCGCCGCCTGCCCCGGGGCTCCAGCGCTCGCTGACACCTCTGTGCGTCTCGCCTTGCAGTGCCGTGTCATTCACTCTCGTGTTGACACTGAGACTGTGTGCTGTTGCATGTCAACCTGTTTGCATCATTCTCTCTCTCTCTCTCTCTCTCTCTCTCTCTCTCTCTGGATGGGATTTCTCTCATCTGAATATGAAAGCAACGAGTCTTTGGCCCTGAATCAGTGGTACAAGGTTTTATACTGTGTATAATTGGCTTAATACATCTCCTGCTTGGCTCCTCTTTAACCCCATCCCTCCATATCTCATACCCCCTCCCACCTAATTGGTGGGTGCTCACAGACTACTTATTTCCCTACTGTAATATCTGGTAGCCTTTATTTGGCGAAAGCTCATCAAAGCGTTAGGGGAGTGCAGAGGAATCTGTAAATGTTGCCCAAACGACGCAGAATCACCTACACTTCAGTGACAGCATTCCCCATAGAGAAATATAGCTGAGATTCCAGCAAGTTGTCTGTAGTGTGTGCTGTGTCATCCTCTAGCAATAAGATGCTACGTCTTTTTCTGGATTCTCTCCTGGTACCTCCCCGTCAATAGAACTGCAGTCTTGGATTCCTGTCCTTCAGGAACGGAACTAAAATGTTTCCGGGTGATGAACGCGTTTTATTTTATTTGGGTATTGCCTTTAATGTTTGACCCGGCAGCCGTTTAAAGCGTCAACGTGCTGTTTTCCCAAAGTGAGCAGCAAAGAAAGCTTTGTATATTGGCTCGTGCACCAGTGGCTCCTGTGAGCAAATATTCTCCGACTCCTGTCCCCTGTGTGAATAAAGCTCTGGCTTTCATATTCACCACTGAAAATTGGTTTAATTCGCCACGTGGCACTTCCACGTGTAATGTATGCAGCTTTATAAAGGAGGGTTGGAGCTATAAAATAACCTGCAGTGAATCCCGGTGCTGACCACGGATTTGCTCTTACCTGCAGGCTCATTGTATTATTCATGCTGTAAAATGTATGGTGTCCGCAGGGTCAGTGAAGACAAGAATGATAAAATACCACCATTGGCAGTGTGGTTTAATCGCCTTCAGATACCAATAACCCTTTAGTAACAAGGACTGCCGAGTTATTGTCTTCTCAGCAGAATGCTCCTTAACTGACTTAACGGACTTGACACATTGTTTAGTATACTGTGATGTGATAGAATAAGAAATTCCACAGATTATAGTGTAAATGCTGGTTCTCCCACAAAAGCTGTCATGATTTCGGGCGACACTGTAGCACTGGATCCGGTGTGGAAGCTGGCATATGAATAGACAAGCGCACAACAATGGACTCAGGGGCACATGCCTACGCACGCCTCACATGCGGAGGGGCCAATGACGGTATCACAAAAGGGCTGACACGCCGTGTCTCGCCCAGACTACATTATCGACTTAAATCAGCCTACAAAGGCCCTGCCGAGCCGCCGTGCCACTATTTATGGCACCTGTGATTTCTGCACTGTGACAGCCTTATCTGTTGTGATATGATTACACGCGCTCATGTCTGAGTCAAGCAGTTATTAGCTGTAACTGCTTAAGGTTTTTTTTTTGTGTGCAGGAAGTGGGGGGGGCAGGAGATAAAGTACTTCATTCACTGAACTATTCATGTCAATTTGAATATCAACTCTTTTGTTTAGCATTGAAACATGAGCTCTTCACTCCCAGCGAAGACACCCAGCACTTATCTATATTAAATGGAGGGCTATTCAATTGTAAAATTGTCTTAGATTTCTCCTTTTACTTTGGTCAATTACCTGTTATAAGTCGTAGAATAAAAAAATAAAAAAGAATGTCTAGGAAAGTTCAATGTCTGAACGCTTATGTCAAAAAAACCTATTGGTTCGTCCTGGGAGCATAGAGCCTTTTGTTCTGTATTCTCTTCTTTTCATTGCAATCAATGACTAGGTCATTGAGGGTTACACAGTACATGGTGATGAGTCGTGAACGTATATCCTGTTTTTGTTGTCCCTTTTAATGTCTGTGCATGAGACAGCTTAATCTGTTCACTGCATTTCAGTTAGCTTATTAGTGAGCCAAATATTGAGAGGTGTGTAACCTGGGCAGTCTTAAATAAAGTGAAGCTACAGTAAATCAAACCATTGCTGTGTTAATACAGCTAAAAGGGTTCATTCTATAAATATAATGTATTTTAAATAATCTATCTAGGGTACTTATTTTCAGATCTATTCATAATGATTTTGTTTTTTTATTTATCTCCCAGATTTGCCCCAGTCAGTGAGCTTGCACCGATTGGGACATCTGTGGGAACTATCGTAGCTGCTGCTATCAACCAAACCATCTTCTACTCTATCGTGGAAGGCAATGAACGTGGTATGTGCTTTAGGGCCTTTATAGCACCGTCCAATAATCTGTGGACCCAAACAACTTTTTGTTGTGTAAAACTAATATATGATGTAAGCTATACAGTATATACATCTATCTTTTATTTATCTTGCAAAAGGTTGTAAAAGATACCCTTGCACAAACATACTGTATATAAATGTTCAATAAATTAATTGCATTTGTGGATTAGTAGCTATTAAATTGCAATTGTTTCAAAAGTGACAATAGTATGAAGTATTCTATTGCCAGTTTTCTTAATTGCCAGCACAACTGCATTTTGGGAAGGCGACACATACTGTAGAAACGTCTTGACAGCCTAAAATTAATACCTAGATGCTGTAAGATCTCCTGTCCTATGTGGTCGATGTCTAATCCATGGCATATGTTGTTGCAGGTGATTTCAAGGTGAATAACCGCACCGGTGTGATCTCCACAGCCAGACCTCTAGATTATGAGAACATCACCAGCTATGTTCTCAGGGTCCAGGCAGATTCCCTGTTTGTGGTTATGTCCAACCTGCGTGTGCCCTCCAAATGTAAGTGTGTGTGTATGTGTTTGTGCGTGTCTCTATGGGGGACAACATCAATGCCCTACACTCTCTCTGACTTTATCAGCCCCCCCTCCCAACACACACACACACACACACACATTCACATTTGTTTTGATTTGTCGTGATAGTTGTGATGACTGGCGTTCTGAACTGAGAGTTCACAAGGGAGGAAGTCTTTTTTCTTCTTCGTTCAGATCCTCCTCTTGCAGAAGTAATCTGACATAGTCTTTTGTTATTGTAATGCAGTTCAGGCTTCATGCTGGGAAGATGCATCCTTTTTATCACTGCATGGTCCAATGCTAAATTATCAAGCCAGAACTGCACTGACTTGTCAGATTATGATTCACTTGGCGGAATTTGGCCTAGCGAGCGCTGCCGTGTGCACGTTGAGAACACACTTATAGCGCTGAAGTCACTGACACCCACGCGCGCACACACAGAATCACGTTCACACTTTTATTAATGTAGCGGTGTCAGATCTAAATCTATGGAACGTGTTGTCTTAATGAAAATTCACTCCAGAAACACTAGAACGCATTTTGTGATAGCTGCAATCCCTCCTCTTAATGGACTTGTTTGCTTCTGTCTCTGTGCGCGAGCGTGTGTGCGTGCACAAGTGCACGTGCTCAAACCATGTGTGTTTTTATGCACACGTCCTCACCCCATTTCCTGTGAGTGTTGATGCTCTTAAGCTGGAATATAGCCATTTTCAGCTAAAAGGAGTTGAGTGAAGCAATGTGTAAAAGAGAGAGAAACTCTGCAGACACCCCCCAGTCATTTGACGCGTTTGCTTGTTTGTTTTTTTTGTTTATCCAATTCTCCTGGTTTGTCCCTAGCTACTATGCCACAAGACTTTACAGTTTTGCATGCCATTGGAAGAAAAAGGGTCCTTGACAGTAGATATTTTTCACCTAAACTGCAGTGTGGGTAGAGTTGTGCTATGAACATATTTATACTATATACTGTACGCTGCACAGCTGTGACAAATTATCATCATGTGGTATGCTTTTAGCGCAACAATATGCATTGTTCACAGGGCTGGCAAGCTACTGTATATCGGATGTATCCAGCGAATTTAGAGCTGAAATTAATAAATGTTTCGGCAATAGGCAATATAATTTATGTGCTAATATGTCCTCTATGCACTAACAACTCTGGCTGTTACATTAATTGCTCTAACTATAGAAATTCCCTGTTGTTTGAACATGTACCACATTCTGATGACTTACCTTCATATAATAATGTGCTAAATAATTTTTTTTTCCCGAAGCACTAGAACTGGTTTGAAAAACGGGAATCAGTTCTCATTGTTGTTGCTAGGGTGAAAGAAAATTTAATTATCTTTTAATTTTTAAATATACTTTTTTTTAAAACATTAAGATTAAGAGACATAATTGTCTCTGCAACTAAACCAAAATAGCTTGTCCTGTCAAAGTTTTGTATGTGTTTTGTTGTATTTCTTCAGCATTTTTTTCTTCTTTACCATAGATTACTAGACATTATGAAAGCGAATGCATACTGTATGTAAAAAATAAACGGTATTGATCTCGTATTACAACAAAGAGACACACACTAATCTGTATTAAATGGAAGCATGAACTGGACAAAATATGCAAATTTGATTCTGCTTTGTTGTATAGAAAACAACTGAGGTGCTGTAGATAAAAGACGTGTTTCCCACCCATTGATTCTGGCCTCTCTTCACAGCCAACACAGCCAAAGTTTTCATTGAGATCCAGGACGAAAACGACCACTATCCTGTCTTCTCCAGAAAGCTCTACATTGGCGGAGTCGCCGAGGACACAAAGACCTTCACTTCTGTGCTCAAGATAGTGGTGAGCCCTGTTGCTGTGCCTTCTCCCCCGACCTGATGATCAAACAGAGCCATTAAATAACCTTCTCCTCTGTCTGTCCGTATTTGTTGGTTAGCTTGTGTACACAGGGGCGCATAAACGCGTGTGGAAAAAAAACTGTCTGCTTCCATTCCCTTGTTCCTCCACGCTCAAGCCTGCGGCCGCGGCACAGCTGTTCTTCCGATTCACTTCCTCATGCTTCCATCTTGTTCCTTATCATTTCCTCCACCTCCACCTCCTTCCCAACCCCGCGCCCAACACACACACATACACACACACCCTGGCCTCGTCTGTGAGCTGGTGGGGTTAGAATTGAAGAGTGTAATCCCAGTCTGTTCATAGAGGCATGGCGGTAGATCCTGTTTGATTATCAACCTGCTCTGCCCAGGAAGAGATATTCGGTGTGTTTGCGTGTGTTTGTCTGTGTGAGGTGATAAAAATGAATGGTCAACAACCCTCATGTGCCACACAGAGGCAGCAGCTGTGGCATGCCGTGTGCTATTCTTATACTTCCACATTTGTAGCCCATGACATCTGGCCACTGTGGTTTGGGTTATTTAGTATGATCAACTCCAATTTAAAACAAATTAGCGGGTGTCCTCTCGTCATCTGTCAAAAATGATCGGATTGGACGCCTCAGATAAACGTTTGTTAGGTGGATTTTCCCCGGATATTGTGATGTTGAATATGTCCTAGAATTACTTAGTTCGAGACTACAAGAATTATTCAAACATTTATTCACAGATATCTGGGTGAGTCACAATGAACAGTCCTCTCACAAGTAAAGATGTTCACAGTGGCTGACAACTTGAATGGTCTTACAATCTACCTTATACTGTATACTAGTTAGGAACCAGAACTGTTTCTCACATTACATTAAGTATTTCCTGTGTGTCTCTATAGGGTTGTAGGCCAATAGACTTATTTTTGTAGCCCAGCATAGTGAATTCATATATATGTCTCTTGGTCCAAGTTTGTAGGGCACTTTAAATAACTCACATTCCATAGTCTATGTATGTCTCCTAAAGCTAGAACCTATTCAAGCTTGTAGGATAAGTATAGCTGGTAAACATTACATAGTTACAACAAAGGTACAACATTTGAAACATACCTCATACCTCACCACATATTGAAACAGGACACACACAAAATCCTCCAAATCGAAACAAGATCACTCCCGCCAATCGTTTTTACCCTGTTCTTCTTGCAGTGATACGTGTCTGTAAATTGCATGGTTTTGGGATTGTTTTTGGTTTGCCATGTTTTTTTCATTGTAGGCTATCTAGGCTCAACAGCAGAGATTGTCTGAATGATAAACGGAAGCGTTTGATTCGATTTTGGTCACAATTTCTATACTTTTGAAAAAACAGGAATATGATATTCCGCTCAAAAATAGTTAGGGAGTTATCCTTGAGTCGAATTGCTCTTTCTTGTAACGTGGGTGTGATCCAATCTGGCTTAATGAAAGCGAGGTGGATAGCAAATAAAATAGAGGATATATAGTCGTGGTCAGAACTACTGCAAGTAGAATGGAGGATATATTTATGCTTTTGTTTGCAGTTTTCATTCTTTCACATTGTTACTCCTCTTGAAATAGAGGACATTGACTCTCTCTCTCTCTCTCTCTCTCTCTCTCTCTCCCATTCTCTCGTTCTCTACATGTAAATGTGAGAAAAGCTTCTCTGCAGGGAAAAAGGCTAGTAGTCTGGGAGCCAGTGTTTCTCTGGCGTTGCTCCACTATGTTGTTAATTATCAATTCACTAATTATTATTAATTATTCAATGCCTTAGGTGGTATGATAAAAATCTCAAGTCTCATGACCTGTGAGCGACAGCCTGCTTTTTATATGCAAATATGCAAAGCACACATATAAAGAAATGATGGATGCTGGCTATACTATATCGAGAAATACAACCAACGCTGGAATGCCCCAAATCATAATTTCCCATATGCCGTCGTACAGTAGTGGACAGTGAACCTTATTATTACAATAAGCAGTGGCACAAGCAACCTATGCCATCAGTTTTTTTATTGTACATTTTCCTTATCTTAGGCATTGAGGCCATTCAGTAGCAGAGAATAATGGGTGGAATGCTATGCTATAATTGCCCCCAGGCCAGGGCCTACCGAATGTAAAGAAGGTTCAAGGATTAGAATGAGAATTATATGCATTGTGCTCTTGCTATCTCACATTCTTGGAATACATTCAGTGAATTGTAACTAAAAACTTGTACTTGCTGATCAACTTTTAATCAAATCCCTTCGTTAAAGCATAAAAATTACCACAGCTAGCACACGTTGCTTTGTAAAGTGTGTCTGAATGTGTGGCTATGTTTATACTAGGCAATGTCTTAGATGTCTTAGACCAAAAAGAGTCAAGTTATTTCACTTTGTCTCTTTAGAGCATCATGAAATGGTCTTTTTCGTTGGTGAAGAGACCATTTTAAAGGCTTCCAGTCTCATCATCAAGACTGCTCTAAACAACTACTTTAAGCTAACAGAATCAAACATCTTTATTTTATTGCTTTATTCTTGCTGTATTCTTATTTTTCTATTGGTGTCACTGTTGCGGTTCCAAGATATCCAAGAACCCTCTTAATTCATTTATTTTTGTATTTTTTTATAATGTTTGCTGCCCCAACTGTTGTGATTTCACTATGGTGGAATTCTGTTTCTTGTGTTAAGCCAATGAGGATTTCTCACTCTCTGGAGCCAAGGGCAGCCCTGCCATTGGCAGGTCCTACCCACTTGCCGATACCTGGGGGAGAAAAAAAAGAGAGATTGCTTCTATTTATCAATGTCAGCAAAGACAAGCACTCTGAAAATTGATGCCAGTGTGTGAGCATAGAGGCCAACCAAAGTCTGAGTGATACCCATTGAATTTGCTCCATCAGGATGAAAACTCTATTTCTCCCTCTGCTGGCTAGTCAAGATAACTACGCTGTATCCTCAAAGGACAAATGTATCACTTAGCATATGCTAAATGTGCCCGTGCTAACTAGATGCACGGGACGTTTCCCTGTTTTATCTTTAAGTATGTGTGTGCTGTATGCGTATGTAACGGGTGTGTATGTGATTATAGGCCACTGATAGAGACACTGGGAATTACAGTTCCATGGCCTACCGCCTGATCATCCCGCCCACACCTGAGGGCACGGACAGCTTTGTCATCGAAGCGTACACAGGCATCATCAAGAGTGCCATCATGTACCGCAACCTGCGCAGGTCCTACTACAAGTTCGAGGTCATTGCCACAGACGACTATGGGAAGGGCCTTAGCAACCGCGCGGACGTAGTGGTGAGCATCAAGCACTCTCGTAGATATGTACAATGTTAGGGTGCATGAGCAGTTGATAGACACAAACACTGGACTGTCGCTGTCCTTTAAGCTTTGTGTTAAACAAATTCCAATGGCGGTGATCACTTCGAAACCAAACAGAGTACGAGCTGGGCTTGGTGAATGGGAAAGTGTGTCCAAACTTTTGATTTGTAATGTATACTGCAAATACTGAATCATTGTTATATTACCTCAATTAGCAATAAATAGCAACAAAACGTTTGAGGTTGTTTTATGGTGGGCCATTATAAACACGTAATTGCCTGCAATAGATCTATTTCAATTACAGCAATTATTTATTATTTCTACTTTGTGCCCATGATGCATGTGTCACTTCATCAATAAATGAACATAACTGCATTACCTCCCATGGAAATTTTGTTGTGATGGCTATATTGGCTGCAGTGAAGCAGTTGTTTTTTCTCAGTACTGATTTATTTATTAGGATTCTGTGTGATGATGCATGTTTTCCCCCCTCCCTAGTCTAACTTTGAGTCCATTAAATTATTCACAATAGCTACAGCACAGAAGGCATGTATTGTGTACACGACTGAACCCTGCTGCTAGCTGATGATCAAATTAAACTCTGCACAGAAGTCTATGGGTTTTCAGTTCTTCATAACCGGTCTGCAAGTGTGTGTCTGTGCGTGCATGTGTGCTGTCTGTTTTTGTATCTGTCTGTAGCTGTGGACTTTTTAATTTGTCTTTTTATCAATGCATCCCAATCCCAGCCACTGTGATATGGGCTCTGCTTTGCCCCCTGTTTATTTGTTTTCCTATGGACAGGCTTATTTTGCGTTTCTGTGAAATATGTTAGGCTAACAAGCCTCTAATGAGACAGAAGGAGGGACTGGGACATTGCCTGGATGTGTGCACTTGGTGGGTGCTTAACCATGGTGCTTGTTAATTTTCAAGGGGAAACATAATTTCACAGGAGCCGCATGGATGATTTGGCTTAGGAGCACAGAGCCTGTTGCCCACGCACTTAACAACAGCATCAGCATTAGGTCCTGTTAAGTTTACCGCATGGCACCAGGCAGCACAACCAAACCATTAGGAGGGTCCATTTGGCCCAGCAAAATGACCGTTTGGTAGACTAAACTCACTCTGAAGCTAACAGTAACAGCACTGTCCGTCTCTTTCTCTTGCTGTTGTTTTTCCTTTTTTCTTGTCTTACAGGTTTCAGTGGTCAACGCATTGGACATGCAGGTGGTTGTCTCCAATGTCCCACCCACTGTAGTAGAAGAGAATAAGGAGCAGCTCATTGCGTAAGATGACTGACACGAATTATGGAATCAAATGTAATGTTTTTGTTTTGACAGGCTGTTAAGAAGTGTAGATTTTATGTTCCCAGCTTTGCATAGAACATTATGTGACAGAAACAGAGAGCTGGGTTATTGTACGACTATGGCAGTTTAGGCGCTTTTGTTCTGCAGCTAGTAATGGGACTTTAACTCACTTGTTTTATTGTGCCAAAATGTATCAACTCACCTCAAATGCCATCAGACACAGTTCTGCTACTGTATGAAGAATACTCAGTAAAAAGCCTAGAAAGACTGTACATTCAATAAACACTCAAATAGCCAGCTGTTTGGTCAGCGTGACTACTTAGCTGCATTAGTGTTACCGCCAGCCTTGCGCCATTCGGAAACTAGAGCCCTCCTTGTCTTATAGAACCCATTAAAGTATTTAAAATCATATTTTGCAACATACCGTTTTAATTTCCATTTTCCAGACAACAATAACCTGGCAGGATTCCTATGCGATTCAGAACACATTACCCTGTTTTGATTTCTCACAGGAGGAGATTGTAGAAAGTAGACTGCTTTTTTATGCAGTTCCTTAACCACTAAGTCATTGAGGAAGTGAACTTGGTTCAACATTGCTTCACACACTGGTGCGATCATTTGTTTTGCAAGGATTTTTTATTTTTTGAAGGACTCAATGTAAATCCTCCAGCAGTTCCAATCTGCTGAAATGACTGATGTTCCATTGTGTCGCTTTGAAAACATTTTATAACACTCTCAATATGTCAGCTCGAGCCTATCCTCTAGTATTGTCTGATATAATTTTAAGAAATATCCTCTTTACAGATCTTTTTCAGCAAAGCTTTTACCCTAATTACTCAATATGAAAAGCAAATTCATCATTTTTTTAAACCGATTGCTTGTTGTTTTCCATGCAAGTGCTACGGTTCATTAGGTCGAAAACACACACGCGCACACACATTAGTCCCGTTAAGCTCTTGGCTGTAATGCCATTCCAGGCCTATTTTACCTGAGTGTTCAGAGGATTTATCCACCTTGGCAAAGTCACAGAGAGGTTGTGCCTGTATTGGCTGTAATCTGAAGTGCAGATTTCTCTCCGCCTGAAATGGATTACCTACATTGTATTGCCAAGAGCTCAGTGCAGAGAAACAAACTGCTCACTGGGACAAGTCATTGCCAGAGTGCAGCACTTAAAGCTGTGCCTCTCATGCTGGCTCTGTGGTCACAGCCATGCCAGAAATGGAGCCTGCTCTTCAAGTGGGCCATCCATATTTATTAATCTGGAGCTATCCACTTATGTAATAAATCCAGGCATTATTGGCCCTTTAGGGATGCTATTGGCATCATTTAGGATGTTATTTTTGTCTGACCACTTTTTGGTTCTTATCTGTCGGTCTTTTTAGTATTCTGGAACGCTACGTCCAGGACCAGATCCCGGGGGCCAAAGTGATCGTGGAGGCCATCGGTCCGCGTCGCTACGGCGATGGCTATGAGCTGGAGGACTACACGAAGTCGGATCTGATGGTGTACGCCATCGACCCTCTCACAAACAGAGCCATCACGCGCCAGGAGCTCTTTAAGTGAGTGGGTGAATACCCCCACCCCCTGTTTTAAAGGCTTGCACATCCGCACATCCGTTGTTGTTTTTTCCTCTGTTTAGTGTACTCCCATGGTTGCTCTTTGGTCGGCACATTGAGTGAGTCAGCGAATGCATTCCCTGTCTCCCCCTTGGCTTTCTCTGTCTGCATACCCTTAACGCTGCCTCTCCCTCCAGAGGCTTTGCTTTCCCTGAAGGTGCACCAGATCTGTCATATATGCCACAATGCAAGAGAGGGGAGGATGCAGGCGAGTGTGTGTGTGGGTGTGTGAGAGAGAGAGAGAGAGAGAGAGAGAGAGAGAGAGAGAGAGAAAGAGAGAGAGAACACAAAGTAAGTGTAGAAAAGTGTGCAATTCCGTCAATCTATTATCCCCCCCTCCCCGCCCTGCCCCGGCCCCAAAGGCATTTTCCAACAGACTGGAGAAACGCCAGCAGTGCATTTTATTCCTATTGTTTGGGGATACAGAGCCGGTTCCTGTCAGGCCGGCCTCTCTGCTGCTAAAAAGCTGCCTGACCACCGAGAGGCCGTGTCCACATGCTGTTGAAGCACCGCAGCACGAAAGTGCTTCTCCCACACTTTTGCACCCTATTAGAAGAGAAACACGAAACAAAAGCAGTGCCTTGGCCTCGCCATGTCGTGCACGGTTATAACCCCACTGTACACCCAAGCACAATGTTGTAACACCGCCTCACTCTTGTTCCCCAGCCCCCTCTGACATGCCGTAGGCGCTCGGCTTAGAGGGCCAACATCCCCTCAACAACATGGGAGGTGACACTCCAGCCGTAGTTCGCAATACCTTCAAATGTGTCACTCTTCTGTTTTGGATGATGACTCGCCATGAGGGGTTTCTGGCCTTCTTTACGTCTTCCACCCTGCCCGGTGGAAGAATGGAAAAAAGGATTTGGACAATGTCTCTGGCATTGTTCCTCACACTCGCTGTCCTTGGGCACCAGCCTCCTTTTGTTTCGTGTGTGTGTGTGTCCACGCGTGGAAGGCTTTACTCTCATAAAACAGAGGACCTATTTTAGCCAGAGCCAGCAAGTGCGCCCTTATCACAAGTCCCAGCTTTTGAGGGACCTGTCACTAATTTTAAAAGGGGCCCGGCTACATCGCAGCTTTAATGAGCATCCCCTTCTTCTCAGTTACATTGGGTGGCTGCCGAGGCAAGGCCCGGCAGAATATCAGCCTGCGTCGAGGAGAAGGGCTCCTCCCAGTGCTGTGCATGTCAGACTGTGTTGTGGGGTAATTGTCTGTTGTATTTTCTCGTCTTTGCTGTCAATTCGCAAGGGAGGGAAAAAAAACAAAACAAACAAAAGGGGGAAGCGATACTGAAAGACTGTACAGTAGGTGGGTGGATGGGTAGGGGGGTGGGGGGGTGATGGTAATGTGCGTCCTTACGCCACCTTGTCTGTACTACTCTTGGCTTTAGGAGGAATGTGTCTGTTGAGGATGGATTGCCAGCGAGACCGGTTAATGCCCTTTGCTATCTGCACAGTCCTCTACCTATAGGACGGTAAACGTGACAGTAATCGGAGGTGGCAGGGTGCTCACTGCCTCATGACGACGACCACTGGGGGATGAGCTTGTCTAAGTGTTCCAGAAGTGTGTTCTAATACTGTGTGTTCTAATACTGCCGCAATACTGGGTTGTTTGTATGTGCTGTATATGCGTTGGGCTCAGTTCAAGTCTTGTTTAATGATGCTCTACTGGTGCCTGTTGGGTTGCAGATATAATGCATATAATAAACACTGTGTGAATGTGAAATGAATACTTAATTTCACTTTGGTGGGGGGGTTTAAGCTACTTTAACTCAAGATATACACCACAATCTTACCCTACACACATTACCAATGTTTTAGGTTAATACTGTGGTATTATATAAAATCACAATCCCCTTTCAAAGCTCCATTTACCAGAGAAAAGCTGTGAAAACAAAAGTATTTTGATTGGTTGCTACGGTAGATTAGACCTGCTGGAGGGTTTCAAGTTTCTCAGTGTCGTTATGGACGCTTGTGGTCCGTTCTAGGTTCTTGGACGGGAAGCTTTTGGACATCAACAAGGAGTTCCAGCCGTACCTGGGCCAGGGCGGACGCATCCTGGAGATCCGCTCACCGGACATCGTGGCCAGCGTGAAGAAGGCGGCGCAGGCTGTGGGCTACACCGAGGGGGCCCTCCTCGCCTTGGCCATCATCATCATTCTCTGCTGCATCCCCGCCATTCTCATCGTCATGGTTTCGTACAAGCAGTGAGTGTTCTCCACCGTTGCAATAGATAGTCAGGGTACTAAAAAGGGAATATAAATATGAAATAATCAAAACGTGTGATGCGGAGAGTTAGTGTCCTGATTATATCTCCAGTGAGATTGCTTCCCCTACTTCCTAACTTTGGTCAGTTGTGAAATGTAACTAAGACAAAGCTTTTTTTTCTCTTATTGGGATGTAAATGAATTCCCCTCACCCGGAGGCTAAGCAGGGTGAGGTGACCTCGATTGGAGACGCGCAGTGTTCACGCTGCAGAATTGTAAGCGTGGAGCCTGTCTAGTGTCCATCTGTCTGTCTGTCTCATTAGTCATGCTGAGCGCGCTCTCTGCTGGCCTAATCTGCCTGCTCATGCTCTGTGAAAGCAGATTAATTAACGCTCATTTGTGATAAATATCCACGGCCAATTGCGACAGTCACAGTGCATATTCACACTACTAAATCGTCTCTGTCCGCCACCCAGCCATCCACGCATTCTCACTCTGTTGCTTACACCCGCCCACACACACACACGCACACACACATAAACTGTGTAGGACACATCACAACAAATAATTAAAAAAAAATGATATCCTTGCCTCATTGTGAGCCCGGTCTCTTGAATTGATGAATAAGGGTCCTCCAGCCCACCAGCTAGCAATGCTATCAACTAGTCAACAGCATGCCTACAGCCAATCAGTTTATTGTGCGTTTGTGTCTCCCTAGTGAAATGAAACATTTGAACGCACTAATTGTCTGTCCACCGTATCCAATAAAAATGTCTTATAGCTAGCGGAAACATGTATAAATACAAAGTAAACACAATAAAAGATATAGAACTTTTAAAGTGACATGACAGCCGCTTAATTAATTATCTAATCTACCTAACTACTTTAGCTACAATAGCTACAATGTTGCACTAGTAACACCTGACAACTAAATGGATGGATGGAAATCAGAGCACACAGTAAGCCTTGGCTTGACACGCGACCGCTCTGTGTGGGTTGCGTAAATTGGCTATGTCTAGACAATGCTTTTCAAATACCAATGAATCAAATTGGTGTAGTGTACCACACAAAGATAGACTAAACACACAGTAGACAGTGGGCTGTTTATTGAGGGATGCGCTGTGAAGATTTTTTGAAAAAAAAAAATATTGCTTTACTTTACATTCTTTTTGTTGTCATCTAAGAGAGAAATCAGTGTTGGGTAATTGTTGGGTTCCAAATCAGAGTTGTGTCACCACAGAAACCCCATCACATTGCTGCAGAAATAATTGTGAATCGAATCATGAATCCTTGTTTTGTGAATAAGTGATGGTGATTTTAAAAATTGAACAAAATTCTAGGAAGAAAAATCAGCTGCATTGTCATGTAGCCCGCAGCCATGGCTTGAGGTGTTGTACTATGCATGAGAAAAGGAGGAGACTATACAGGATTCATTTCTCCCTTTCATTGCAATATAGGGTAGAGATCTTCATCCATATGACTCTTATCTAATTGACTTGAAAGGGGTAGCATGAATAATGCTGTGGTGTGTTCTTCCTGAAGGATATCTCCTATCACATGAAAAACTCCCAGCAGCATTAAAAATTAATATAGCTGGAAGACAAAGGCGGAATCCCCAATGTAATTAATGTCTCTTCCATTGTGGTTAAGGTAATCAATTTCTTTTCTCTCTTTCTCCCCATCAATTTCTCTCTGCTTCTTGTGCTGCCCGTGAAACCCTCCATCAGATTCAAAGAGTAAGTAACAAAGAGTGATCAATAGTTCAATGCTAGGACTCGCTAGCTACTACTGCATGTTAGCAAAAGGAACCCATTTACCACAGCATGGAACACATTTTTTCTGTATACTACTTTTACAAACCTCTTCAGCTTTACTAGGCTCGTGTCAAAGCCTTTTGGCATTTGAGCGTATTTACCTTGTTGTGTTTCTGTACGTGCAGTGTTAGTGTTTTGGTTTGATATTTGAAGTGTTGAGTGTGAACCGCGACCCCATACCTTTACGACCCCATACCTTGACGACTCACACCGGTGACCCGTCTAATTGCACAGGCTACAAGCTGAGTGTGCCAAAACTGCCAGGATTCAGATGGCTCTGCCGCCTGGGGGCAAGGCACCCGGGGTCAAGGCGCCCCCCGCAGCAGCCCCGACTGCCAACCTCTACGAAGAGCTGGGGGACAGCAGCATGTGAGTGAACCGTGCCCTCTCATTATCTATCCCGCACGGTTATTGCTTTCCCTTGACAAATGCATATTATATATAACCCCCGCAGGCTGGATTCAATCTCATACATTTAGGGTGATACAATCAAACACTGACTTTTCTGGGGATTTTTTCCCCTTTTGATTACACATTATTCAGCGCTTTGTTCTGAGATAACAAGAAGCAATTTTACTTTCAGGTTTCAAAGAGTGGGTCTGGACCCCCAAAACTTTTAAGTAAATAATAATTATAATCGAGAATCCATACATTTTTCATTTGTGTTGATTGGTTGTTTAGATATTTTTATGCGGTATGGTATACCTTTAAATAGTTTCACAGCTTGTGACCCAACACTTTTTTGCGGGGGATATGTGGCTCAAAAAGTTTGAAAACCACTGATGCCGTTAAATATTGATAGTTAGACTACAGTACACCGCTGACCTTGTGTGAGTTATCATTTCTCCTTAGGACACCTTGACCATTCATTAACTTTGGTCCACTGCAATCCCGAATGTGTACGAGCCTGAGCTCGTGATTAGGGCTTCAGTTACAGAGTGCTTCTCAAATTGGGCCTCAAAGGTTTTCATTGTGCCTTTCTCTCAAGGTTAGGTCTTAGCCTAGGCTTTGCTGTGCTTGGGAAAGAATAGAAGTTCTGGAGCATGCTTTCTAATTGATTTTGCCCTAAATTACTTTTTGCTTTCCCGCTATTACTACCCATGTTGAATGCTTCAGCAGCTTCCTCGCATCCTGTGTGTTCTGGCTTGAACACAGTTGGATATACCTGTAACCTTTCGTGTTAATTCCGATCCCAAATGAGCAATGAAATGTTAATGGCTTTAGATTAAACAAGATCAAATTGAAATTGCATCAGTCCCTGTGGTAAATAGGGCACTTGGCAATTTTGATTTAATGCATTTTAAAGCAACACTGCTCCTAACTTCATGGTTGTTGTTAAAATAAAATTAAACTTTAATAGTAGGCTGTAAAGAGCTTAGGCAATGCTAAGAGCAGCTGTTGACCAATCAGCAGCAAGCAGCCTTTTTTTAAATTAATTAATACATTTTATTTTTTCTCCCAGCAGCAGAGGAGCTCTCTTGGGGATAGAGTTGTGGCCAAGTGTCGACTATTTTGGGTTTATTTTCCAGGTTGCACTAGAAACGAGCGTAGTGGGTGTGATAAACAACATTAAAAAAGAATAATGCTGTACATATTCCCAACATTTAAACACTGATGTACACAAAGTATATTGATGTACTATATTGACTACCGGTATATTGAAATGACCCTCTTCGTTTCACATCCCTGAACATGTCGGCTTTATGGTATTATTCCTGTCTCATTACCATCTCCCTATCTTTCTGTCCTATGCATCCTTTTCATTTCCTTGTTCCTCCCTGGATTCAGACTGCAGTAAGTAGTCCCTAATGTATGATGTCCATGAATCCAATCAATACTGTTTGTGAATACAGCATAGAAATGGAAGCCCACGCGCTACAGTACCCCCACTTCCTGTCCTGCTAATAGCTGCTGCTGAGCATATGTACTTATCAAGATAGATTTTTCAGTACGCGCTCCTCATTTGCTTTCACTTTAAGCTTTGGAGACCCTTGTTCCTGATTAGTGGCTTATGTGGTGCAGAAATATGAAAATAGCTTAGATAATGTCTTGACCTGTTGTTGAATAAGAAATAATGTAATAAGAATAAGCGAAGATTCCAGTATTCCTGTATTCCTGTAGCTACTGTACCATCCACCCTCTTTTTTCTTGGTCAAGACATCTCCTCACATTTTATTGCCATTGTCTTTATGTTAATACCTCCTTTTAAATATGAGCACAATAATGCATACAATATAGGAAGATGTTTGCCCTTTGTTGTAGATCTTTGACTCTATTATGAAATTTACCAATATATTTAAATCAGATATAATATTGTGCCTTTTAATTTAATGGTATATTTTTCTTTGATACAGGCTATTTTTCCCCCTATTTTTACTAAATGGCTATAGTTTAATATTTGTTAGCCTTTAGCCTCAAAATTAGATAAGCTAGTTGCTGCCTTCTAAACCAACTGCCTTACTTCCCTCGCTCACTCTCATCCTTATTCTCTGCTTCGCCAGCTCTATGCCAGTCATTCTTAATCTGTTTCAAGTCTTTTTCTTCTCCACCTCCACCTTTTATCGGGGTAGGGCTAAAAAGTCTGTCATTGAGGAGGCCGACCGCCAGAGGATTCTTAGCACCTTTGCAAGTCGCGCCATTACAGCCCGCGGCAACGGAGCCCTGCACAGCAACTTCCCCAAGTCGGAGAGCAACGTGACCTTCCTCTCCGACTGCAACCCCCTTACCACACCCAACCCACTCTATGACCACAGCGGACCCCTCTGCAGTACTGACGCCTACGATGGCGGGACTACTGGCCTGTTTCATAGACAGTTCTCTCCAGCCCATTCGGCGGGCTCAGGGTGCATCTGGTCGATGCCATCCCGCATCCGTGGAGGCCTGCAAGGCTACGAGACCTTAAGACGTCAGGCTCTTTTGGACCCGGCTGACTGGGAGATGCAGTTGCTGCATGCGGGCATGAGAGGGAGGGAGGGGCTGGAGAGTTTGGGCAAGCTGTCGGTCCGCGAGCAAGCCAGACAGTTTGAGGAGCAGGCCCAGCAGGAAAGAGACTCCCGTGGTTCCCTTTCGCCCGTCCTACTCAGGGACAGGGACAGCATTGACACGCTGGAGCTCAGCTCGGAGACTCTGCTGTCCATCATGGACTGCCCCCTGAGCCCCATATCAGTGGGGAGGGGCGTGCCCCCCAGGTTTATCATCACGCAGGGGGATGACTTGGGGCCTCTTCCCAGCCAGAGACCAACCCCTCCGCTGCTGAAGAAGTTCAGCTACAGCATCTCCAACTACATGACAGCGGAGCCCTGTGAGATCACGGTGGAGATCATACCAGACCCGCCGGCGACTCCAGCCCCTTCTCCTCCGAAGCAACGACGCTCTCCTCTCCCACCTATGTCCCCTCCACCATCCATGCCCGCTCAGCCTCACCCTGCCTCCAATCCTCCCCCTGCCCCTACCTCCAATCCTCCCCCTGCCCCTACCTCCAATCCTCCCCCTGCCCCTACCTCCAATCCTCCCCCTGCCC